>JAXCGZ010017073.1:135000-153275 GCA_037179515.1 Halocaridina rubra | reverse complement strand
ACTTGCAGTTGCCGGGGAGGCAAAGTATAGCCTCGATTACCAATGTATGGCCATTGTTGGTACCCTGAAGTCATGGGGAACCTTTCTTACAACTGTAGTAGTGACAGAGGTTCAAATTTTCATCCCGAGGTCTGCTTCGAAGGTACGTGTGGATTGCCGTACGGAAGAGAATCGCTGTGACGTTGCAGGTCTCCTGCGTGGTGGTCTTAGTCAAGATCGGCCGAGGGCGGGACGAGAAAGCCAGGCTGGAAGGATTAGAAAGGTGCCGAATCCTCCCTTTTTGTCTTGCCTATCCGAGTAAAGGAGATATGGTAACAAACCTGGGCCTGCAGCAAGGACGGCGGGGGAGTGAAAAAATTAAATCCCCGAGGGAAACCGTGGAATCACACCTAGCAAGAATTCATGAGCAAGAGACAGAGAGAAAACAAAGTCCTAAAAAAAAAAAAAAAAAAAAAAAAACACTCTAAAAAGCCATGTAAACGAATGGATGAAATCCCAGAGAGAAAGAAGGGTATTTAAAAATCCCTTATCAGTTGTTGGAAAGAACAACCCACGCTTTAGAACTGGAAAAATAGGAAAGAAAAGGTCCCCTTTTATTACTTGTTTTACCTAGTTTTAAGATAATTTTAAGCGACAACTCAGAGACTCCCTTAAAGATAGTTCTGAATAAGTGCCATTGATAAATTGTATGATTTGCACTAAGATTAATAAGTTGTTTTTCTGCTTAAATAATATTAGTGTTTTGTTTTAGCATTATTATTATTTGAATTATGATTTAATCTTTGTGTCCATTAAGTTCTATCAATTGGTCTCTGAATAGTAATTGGATATGGAAATAGTGAATGTTTTAATTTTACTAAAAGTAACAAATGTTTTGTTTGAGGAGTAGTTTTTAAGGCTTAATTTTAAGACAAATCAATGCCCCCTAATAATGATAGGAATAGAATTTATTAAGATAAGGTTTCTTATAGAAATTACTGTTGATGTTATGGTCTATATCATTTTAAATGTGTATACATGCCAATACTCTACCTCATTTGTTTGCTAATGTTCTACATGAGTCATAATTTTACTGTAACTAACTCAATTTTGTCTTTTGAAGAAACGAGAGAAGTAGATGAATTAATGTTTTGATTTAAACTGACTTTTGATCTTAATTAATGTTTGATATTAGTTACACACTGAAATATTACTGTTTAAGGTTATTTTTGTTTAAATATAAGAACATGTTTGTATTAAAGATTTCCAACAAGGAAATAGACTCTGCATGCTCTAGTTGTCTGTAGAAGTACTATATATATGTTATGTTTGTGTAATTTGTTTAGGGTTCATAGAAATAGGATTTCTTAGATAATAGCTTAAATAATTCGGCCCCGTTTTTATTGTAAACAAATGTTAGTTAGAATGATGAAACTGAAATAAGAGATATTTCAGTGTAGTGGGGAGGGATGTCGTAGGACTTTTGGCTAGGTGTCAAAGGAAACATTGAACACTCTCTCCAGTGTGTAATAGGATGAGGCCTATGGTTAAAAAGGGTCACGAAGATATATAGCTGGTCCCATGGGACTCGGCATCTGGCGTATCAAATATCTCAAGAGGGTGAGAGATATAAACCAGTCCTTTATTCCCCATACCACACAGAAACACTTGTCCTAAATGTGAAGTACAAGCCCGGGGGAGATACCCAATGGCAATAGGCAATTACCACCCACTCCTTTGCAATAGGCTCGTTGGATTAGCCCCTCCCCTAAATAGGCGGGAATCCACTTCGAACCTGGAGTTGATTTGCCGAGTTGGATGTCAAGCCACGCCTTGCCCTCAGGGTATTTCAAGAACCACCCAAGGCAGACAGAGTTAGTTAGAACTTTGCCAGGGGCACGAATAGATCAGAGATTGAGTTAATCATAGGGTGGGGGCATTGAGGCATCGAAGATGTGTTGTACTCTAGAATAAATATAAGAAAAAGGAATTACTGCTTGTCCATTCTTACCTTGTACCCGTCTGGTACTAATAATTAGAACGTAGGGTGGAAACCCCTACGTCAATATTACCATTCCACCACTACTAGTCTCTTAGCACGATGCTTTGTAAAGGTTTGAAATCTATCTTTCCATCTATCTATATCTATGTACCTGTCTATGTATTTGCATAATTTTTATTGTTTTTGTAGTTGTTGTTTTCTGGTATATGTTAGTAATAATAATAATAATAATAATAATAATAATAATAATAATAATAATAATAATAATAATAATAATAATAATAATAATAATAATGATAATAATAATAATAATAATAATAATAATAATAATAATAATAATAATAATAATAATAATAATAATAATAATAATTATGATAATAATAATAATAATAATAATAATAATAATAATAATAATAATAATAATAATAATAATAATAATAATAATAATAATAATAATAATAATGATGATAATAATAATAATAATAATAATAATAATAATAATAATAATAATAATAATAATAATAATAATAATAATAATAATAATAATAATAACCAATTACAATAAAGATAATTTTTAGGCATACTTACAGCGCAAATATCAAGAATTTGAAAGAAGAAGAAGAAGAAGAAGAAGAAGAAGAAGAAGAGGCTATGTAAACTTTATCTTTTAAACTATTTTCAACCACGCGGATCATATCTCTGTATTTGCATGCACATAATCTCCTTTCTGCCTGCTCCAAGCCATATGTCAGCCATATCTTCTTCAGTTTGACAGCAAACACCGAAAAACACTAAAATCACAGAGATAACGATAGTGTCACCCTGCGATATTCGGAGTAAGGAACACTGCAAATGTGACAAAGACGAGAGTGATGCAAAATTCTCTAAAAGCCTAGAAGGGAAAGTGGGAGTTAGGAATACAATCATTCTATCTATGTATTCAAGAATATATAGTAGAAATCCTTTATGGAGTACAACCAGACTTACATATGTATGCTAGGATCCTAAAGATAGAAATATACACAAGAAATTATGCTAGACACCTAGAGGGAGCTAAACACGTTAACAAGAGTACTAGGATCCTAGAGAGTGTAATGTACTATAGATAATATATTAGAGACCCAGAGGGAGTTACATATATAAGCTAATATACAAAGATCCTACAAAACTTTATATACTTGAGATAATAAGCAAAAATATTTAGAGAGAATTGTGCTAGAAACCTAGAGGGAGTTAAAATGCAACCTTGTGTACTAGAATCAGTACATTAGAAACCTAGCGAGGGCTACATTACTAACCATGGATATTAGGATCCTAAAAGTCTTATGTGCACTAAAAAATAACCTAGATGCAGTTAAATTCATTAGCAAATATATTAGGATCCTAGAAAGATGTATATTTTTCAACAATTATACAAGAAGCTAGACAGAGTTAAGAGAATAAACAAGCATACTAGGAACTCAGAGGGACTTACATATGTAAGCAAGTATATCATATATTTATAGTGCGTTCAATGCGTTAGCATGTATACTAGAAAATTATAGAGACTTATATAGATATAAAAATATGCTAGAAAACTAGAGGGTATTAAATTTGTAAGCACGTATGTACCGTCGCCTTTCTTATCGATCACATACATACAAGATCGAAATCAAGGCTAGGCCAGGAATCATCTTGATTCTAATATTTATAAACCTAAAAATACCCCCTCAGGCTGCCTCCTGACCTTATAATTATAGACATGATTTTATTTTTACAATAACTCCCCAGAGTGCATTACGCACTACTCTGAAGCCCACATCAAATGTATATATATTTACCATTTTGATCAGTAAAGTAAGTCTTCAAGAAGTATTTAACAAGCCTTCACTGATGTCCCAAAAATGTAGCCATCTTTGTTTTACTTCGCCTTGTCACCGACACACACATGCATATTAGGAACCTATAGCGTGATCACTGCCTAACCATGTACATTAGGAGGTTAGAGAGTGACTTATATACATATAGAAGTATACTAGACACCTGGAGGATATTAAATCTGTAAGCAAATTATTAGAAATCTATAGTGAGGAAATACATAAGTAAGATCACACTAGTATATCAAACATCCATATAGAGGGAAAATTGCATTCGTAAGAATTCATATCAACAGAGGCCATTAATATGCACGCAATTACATCAGAAACCTAGAGTGATTAAAAATTCTCAGACACGGGCACATACAATGAATTGAAATGCATTGTGTACAAGGAATTTTGTGTTACACCATGTTACGGAACTGACATGGCTTAGGAGAGGAAATGAACCATCACTTTATGATCTCGTAATCACAGACAACGATTCATATATCACTAAATTTCACTATAAGCCATCTATAGCAAAACAAGTGGCAAGATGTGTTGTTGTTTGAATACATGAACAAAGATGCTCTGCTTTAGAGTAATTAAGAATTAACCGAGAGGAGACCTCAATAGGATGATCGTTTACCATACAGATACTGAATGAGAGATAATTTACATCAATAAGTCAGTGCAGGACCAGGAGAGGAATTATTAATGACAAAGATAACTAGTTCAATAATATTTGTAAAAGTGCTATGCAAAGGAGAGAAATATGATAATATAAGTAAAGAAGGAGGACACAGTATTAATGCAAAATTCAAAAGTGACAAAAAAATGAGTGCCTGTGTATCAAAAAAGAAGGCAGAGAGGGAGCATGAAAAAGGACATTGCGACGGAATGAAGGAATATTACAAACTCTTTCTCAACTTTGTAATACGGATATTAACGGTCATAGAACATTATTTAAAACTGGAAAGAACAGAGGAGATTATTACTGAGACACATGAATAAATATGATATGAAACGAACAAGGAGTTTCAGGCAGTTTGCACAGCAGAGAATACTCCACTCGGCACTATTGTGGAGGTGAGAGACCAGGGGTCAGCGTAAGAGAAGACAATCTTTTCAAATCCAAAAGTAGGCAAAGCACCGATGGAATTGGATGTTAATAAAACCGTGGGAAATGATGATATCTATATTTTAAGATAAGAAATGAGCTGAATCATTACCTGTGGCACTCAGCATGATACAGTGCTCCCTCGTTTATCGTGGGGGTTTGGTTCCGTAACCTGCCGCAATAGGTGAAAATCCGCGAAGTAGGAGCACCATATATATTATAGGTATTTTACATTTATTTTTACCTTTACTGTATAAACTCTCCCTGCACTGTTAACAAACCACCCTTTACTTTATTAATAACAGTGTGCAAGCATAAATTTAAATGAACGTGATAGGTAAGCTTACCGTGAATGACGTGATGATGATGTGTACATACTCCACAGCCAAATACTCCACAGCCAATGACAGCTTTACGGCTGCTTTTTGCAAGAGAAGAACATGGTAATGGAGAGTTGCTGTTGCTGTTTCTTCTTTTATGCGAAGATGGTCTTGTAAGGAGTCATGGCATCATCGATAATATTGCAGAAGTGCACAAAACGAACCATATCATCGTCATGCTCCTGCGACAGTTGTTGGAGTTTTTTGGCCACGTTATACATGGCTACCAGCCGTTCGAGTGTAAGGTCAGGTTGTTCGACTTCATCGTGCATTTCCTGTTGTTGTTCTTCTTTCTCTTCTTCGCTCACTGATATCATCATTTCCTCCAAGTCTTCATCAGTCAACGGCTGCGAGTGGCAGTCGATCAGTTCATTCACGTCTTCGTGAGTCATATCTTTTAAACCTTCTCCTCCTAGCAATGCAGCCAACTTCACAGCTTTTGCAACTGCCGAGTTATGCACTTCATCAGGAGCGAATCCCTTGTAGTCGTAGATGACTTCCAGCTACAATTTCTTCCAGGTGGCATTGATTGTGGCTGGCTTCATCTCTTTGATTGCATTCTGGATATTTTGAAGGCATGTAGCAATCATGTAGTTACGCCAGTATGCCTTCAGTGCAAATTCTTTGTCCTCATCCATGGAGTCAACCAGATTTGCCAGGGCATTTCATTTGTGGAGGGCCTTGAATGCGCGAATAACACCTTGATCCATAGGCTGAATCAGTGACGTCGTATTTGGTGGCAGGAACTCTACCTGAACACAGTCATAATGAAGATCAGTTGCATGGCCACCAGCAGTATCCATCAAAAGAAGGACTTTAAATTCAAGGCCCCTCTTTGCAAGATAAACTTTGACCTGAGGGATAAAGCATTGGTAAAAACAGTCCGATGTGAGTCTTTTTGTGATCCAGGCCTGAGGGTTATGCATCTAATACACTGGCAGCAGATTCTTGTTTTTATTCTTCAAAGCTCTAGGGTTCTTTGACTTGTAGATAAGCCCTGGCTTTAACATAAAGCCCACAGCATTCCCGCACATGACGAGGGTAAAGCGGTCTTTGTACGCTTTAAATCCCGGGGCTTTAGCTTCTTCCTTGAAAAGAATAGTGCGAGATGGCATTCTCTTCCAAAATTACCCAGTTTCATCCATGTCTCAGGAGCATAATCGCCTTCCTTGATAATTTTCATGAAGTCGTTCAGTACATACTTTTCGGCTGCAGCTGTATCTTCAGAAGCAGCTTTGCCATGCACCAAAACGATCTTTAGGCCAAAGCGTTTTTGAAATTTGGCGAACCATCCCTTGCTTGCAACGAACGATTGTTTCCTTGGTGGAGAGTTGCTGGACGGTCCTGGTTGTGGGTCGTCCATTTCTTCTTCTTTCTCCTCCTCCTCACGGTCACCACTGTCGTCATCAGGTTCGTTTGCAGCGAATGTCTCGTACAGCTTCTTCGCCTTTGTTTGTATGATACTCATGGCTAAGCTGATGTTCTTCTTCCTGCAATCAGTAATCCACAGAGTCAAAGCAGATTCCATCCTCACTATTATCTTATTGCGGGGTGTTGTGACCTTCTTCGCTGTATTGTTAAAAGTAATGGTTGTTGGTTTCCTGATATTTGCCTCGTCCTTCTTGATGTATCGAACAGTAGATTTGTTGATGCCGAAATGGTGGGCGACATCCGAGAACCTTCTTCCTTCCTTTAGCATATCTAACAGTTTTACTTTATCTGTTATGGTCAACATCTTCCTTTGCCACTTAGGCTCACTACCAGAAGCCTTGGAAGATGAAGGACGCTTGGGCGGCATTGCAGGGGTTGAATTACAAAAGTTTCACAAAATCACAAGCACAAAGTATTAAGAAGCACAATGCGAACGGCGCAAACGTGAGTAGACTGAATGGGTGAGGCGAGACAATGGAAGACGCTAGGAGAATGAAGCTTCAATCAAAAAGCCAATCAGACCCCATGATACAGAACATACAGAAAAACAATTCTGTGATTCGTCGTCTCCCACCCATCAGCCAATAGTAAGAATATAATAATAATAATAATAATTTTATTCAGCCTCCAGAGGAGATAAATAGCATACATAGAAATACAATAGGATTTTGCAAAAACACATAATTATATATTACATTGCATGTTCATATAAATGTAAGAAAAATTTTAAAATGGAGACAGCAGAGCATTCATCATTTCCCTATTCTCTTTATTCAGATTGCTAGAGAGAACTATAATAGAGTCAACTAGTCCATCATTTTTTGAGAATACTGTTTTGAAGTTATTTTTAACATAATGATTTTCACATATTGACTTCACAAAGGACAAATTGAATTTTTTACATGTATTCATTACTCTACCAACTAGGTTTCTTTCATCTCTTTTTTTATTGCTTAAGTACAATCGCAGAATATAATTGTAAAATTTTGCAGTTCGTGAACTTGAAAGCATACAATTTTTAAGTAATGTAATCTCCTGCTGTCTAATAGAAAAACCAATACGTGGAATCTTCATTGCATCAAGCAGGGGTGTACTTTTACATGTGTGTTTTAAGTTTAGTGCTGATTTTAAGAGCTTACTCTGTAGTTTTTCTGTCTCTTCCATTACTTTTTTTACTTTGTGAGACACACTGATGCCCATATATGAGCACAGGGCGTATCGCTGTGTTAAATAAGTATGAAATTGATGCTGCTTCAGAACCATTAGAAAATACACCCGTACTTTTTAGTGCAAAGAAGGCTCCACGTGCTGCCTTGATCCTTGAGTTGGCATGGGCATTCTTATCATTGGACAGACAAACTCCCAAATATTTTAAACTGTCAACTTCTTTCAAACATGATTCTTCAAGGAACCATTTTTTGTTCTTAAAATTTCTTTTACCAAATGTCATGCAAAGTGTTTTCTCTGGGTTGAATCTCAGTCCATGATTAGTGATGTATTCATTGGCATAATTGATTAGGGTTTGCAGTCCAGTGATAGTTGCACTACATAATAATATATCATCTGCATAACAGAGCACATTATAACTTACATTATCAATCGTGATGCCTCCTTCCATATTTGATAGGTTATCTATCATGTCTTGATAAAACAAGTTGAATAAGAAAGGGGACGAAAGGCCTCCTTGCCTAGTTCCCTTCTTTATTTGGGATATCCTCACTCATAATATCACCCCATTTAATTTGAACTGTTAGTCTACGATACCAAGACACAAGTATCCGCCAGTAAATGTCTGGAATGATGTCTTGTGCTTTTTTGAATAGAATACCATGCGGTATTCCATCAAAAGCACCTTCCGCATCTAAAGAGCAAACACATACAGGGGAGCCATTTGAGTTCATATATTGTATGATATAATGGGTAAGGGCGGCAGCCATTGTGGTTCCTCTATTTGGTACAAATCCAAATTGAAGGTCGTGAAATTTATGACCTTCACATTCTGCAAGAATAATGATTTCTAACAATTTTGAAAAGGTGGTTGAAATGATTATTGGTCTGTAATTTTTGGGCACAGATGTATCACAGTTGGGTTTTTTGAGAAGTGGGATGAGAAGGCCCCCAGCAAAGGAGCCTGACACTATTCCAAATCTAATACATAGTGTAATAATTTCACATAAAGCTTTTATAATTTTTGTTCCAACTGCCCATCTCAAATGCTCAGCAGTGATCCCATCAATCCCTGCTGCGCATCCCAGACGTAGCTTTTTAATATAATGAACTAATTTTTCTTCTGTTAAATTAAAGCTTTGGTATACATGACTTTGTATAAGTGAGTACTTTTCATTCACTTCTAGAGATGCATTGGCAATAAATAAGTTATGTTTGGAATCATCTGCATCAAATTTTTTCTTGAAGTGGTCTATTAATGTACTAATGGAGATATCATTATAGTTATTAGCCTAGGATTGTTTATTCTTTCGGATAAGGTTCCAAAACTGTTTAATTCTCTTACTACCATGAAAGGAATTTAATTTCTTCAACATATTTTGATTGCTTGTATTTATTGCCATGCGACATGTGTTACGATATGTTTTCTTGGCAAGTTTGTAGGAGTCATATATATGTCCCTTTCTTGGACGGTCACATGAGTCCCACAACCCGTGCCAAAAACGTTGCCTATCCCTTGCTATAAGGCAGTTTTCATCCCACCAGTGCCTTCTCAGAGATATACCTTTGTATTCACTATTATTATTAGTAGACTTGACTGCTTTGTGCATGACTGTGGTTACACTATTGCGCAAATCATTTACAAATTCTGTTGCCTTTGCATGACTGTCAACTTCTTCCAGAGGTATCCTAATCAAGTTGTTTTCAAGTTTGGTGATATTTATGTTATATTGCTTGCATAACTCTATTTTTGTCCAATTTAATGATGGGTACTTGCTTACTGGATTAGGGGGAGTTTGGCATAATTTACTTTCTGTATTAATAATTATAGAAGATTTAATTGGGAAGTGATCACTAACATTATTTGAAAGACTGGATAGAATTTGACAGTCCTGCACCTGGCTTGATGCAAATTTAGATAAAAAGACATGGTCTATATATGATTTATGGACACTGTTTTCATATGTATAATTGATTTTCTGATGAAAATCAAAATTGCAGCAATACATCTCATTATTACATAAGAAGTCATGCAATAAAAGGCTGTGCCGATTGAAAGGACGTCTTTTGTACCACTGGTGGGGAAGGTGATGATGCTGTGGTAATTGAGCATTCATATCACCAATTAGCATCACAGGTGATGGGTCATTATTGTCTATTATATTTTGAATTTCTTCTAAAGTTTCACTATACAAACCCGCTCTAGTGGCACTACCATCATAGTATGGCATGTATGCCCCTATGATAGTTTATAGAGTTTTTCCACCAGATATAAGTTTAATTGCACAAATTTTATCATCATCAACCTCAATATTTATATAACTAATATTAGGTAATTTCTTGTAAATAAAACATACCCCACCATATGGGCGTCCTTCTAATGTCACTTCAGGGTCTACACTTGTTTTCAATATGCAATGGTAATTTTGTAATTGTAACTCTCGTCTAATTACACTTAAATCATCTGCTTTCTATCTCATGTGGGTGCAACCCTTTGCATTTTCCAAGATGCCAATACGCTATCGTACAGTATTTCATATGGTGCAATACTGTGAGTTATATGTTTAAATTTATGTTTTTTACTATCTTTTGCTGTTATATTATTCTTAGGCTAGGAAATACTTTTTTTTTATCAAGAAAATAATGAAAATACTGGCAATTTTAATATGTACTATCTCACGTGGGTGCGACCCTTTGCGTTTTCCGAAACGCTGATACCAGCATCGTATTTTATATGGTGCAGTTACATGTTTAGATATATGATTTTTACTATTTCATACTGTTATATTATTCTTAGGCTGGGAAATACATTTTTTTTATCAATAAAATAATGGAAATACTTTTTATTCAATAAAATAATGCAAATACTGGAAATTTTAATATTTCCACATATCGTGGATTCTCGCATATACCCAGAAAAATAAAAAAAGCTCGCCAAAAAAACCCGCGATACACTGAATTCGCAGTAGGTGAATCGCGATATAGCGAGGGATTACTGTGTATGAAAAATTGCTGGAATCCATGGAGATTCCATGATGCTGGAAGCGAGCGAATATTTCATCTATCTTTATAGGAAAAGCACATATAGTGTTCAACTACAAACCCGTTTCGTTTACTACCTATTCTGCAAAGCTATAGAAAATCTGAAGAGAGATCACATATATGCTTACGTTATATATATATATATATATATATATATATATATATATATATATATATATATATATATATATATATATATATATATATATATATATATATATATATATATATATATTTATATATATATATATATACATATATATATATATATATATATATATATATATATATATATATATATATATATATATATATATATATATATATATATATATATATATATATATATATATATATATATATATATATATATATATATATATATATATATATATATATATATATATATATATATATATATACATATATATATATATATATATATATATATATATATATATATATATATATATATATATATATATATATATATATATATATATATATATATATATATATATATATATATATATATATATATATATATATGAAACAATAAGTCATAAATAAGACAGATAAAAGCACTTGTTCTTACCAAGAGACAAAAAAATTTCCAGCATATCCTGTGCTCTGTGTGTGTGTGCGTGTGTAATCTGTTTTAAAGCGTTGTAATTGTCATCTCTGAATTAAACATTAATATGTTTATGCGTGAATAATTAATAAGATACATACATATATATATATACATGGACTTATTCCCCTTGTAAGAGGGGTAGCCGAACCAAGAAACACACAATCACTAACTACACTCTACACACACCACAGCTATTCCTCTTAGCTCCTTGGGGATAATGGGTTGCCACATTCCCTCCCCCTTTCCATCTTGCTTGGGTCAATCACAAGGTAGGCAGGCAAGGAAATAAGCATATAAGTACATAAATATATAAACACAGAATAAATACATATATAATCAATACATAAAATTATATATATATATATATATATATATATATATATATATATATATATATATATATATATATATATATATATATATATATATATATATACCTTTACAGATGAGTATATAAAGATACCCATAAGTGCTAAGGTAATTCGTTGATCTTATATTCCCTCCGTAGCTTTATAGTCATAAATACATATACAAATATATAAACACACATTTTTAAAATCAAGTACATTAATATTTTTTGTACACTTCGAGTAAGTCAAGTACAAGAAAAAAAACAAAGAGAGAGTTGTCATAGCTTCCATTTAAGAGTATTAAATGTACAATTTATATGACAAGGGCATAGCAGCTTTGTATACAAATTGCTATTCAATGGGTCTTAGTACATACACCCTTTGAATTTATATCTTCATTTTGCAATACCTAGCCAAAAAAATATTTCAATTCAATGTTATGCAAATTGTAAGGTGTTACAGTGGGCTGGTAATCCCCCAAGCGTCAATTATAGCATTTACATTGAGACTCACACCCTCTCTCCCAATAGTCTGCATTTTTTGGAGATCTTATTGTAAACTGAAATTGAAACTTGTAGAAATAAGAATTTGGGCAACGCTTGCCGCAGAGATTATTTCCATCTCGTGATTGCTAGTCTATAAACTTTTTTTTCTTATTGTTAATTATAGACTGACTCCGTAGGGTGAAGGGATGAAGTTTAATTTGCCTCTATTGTAAACAATGAACTTAAGACTGCAAATGACGAATTGCAGGCTTTAGTTAGACTCATTCATTCTCTCTCTCTTTTTTCCTATTACAAATCTGCATTTTAGGGGATATAAGTGAAGTGAGTAAGTTTTGCAGTGAGAATAAATTAGGCATTGTCTGCTACAGTAAGATCCCACACTTATAAGTCTATACTTTGAGAAGAATTTGCTGAGATATGGAGATTTCTAAGGCAGCTCTCAGGTCTATAGTCAGTTGGTAAGAGATATCTGGAAGACGCCTATTCCAGGCAATTAATCCTCTTTTTTTCGGCCTCCTTTTCCTTATCTGCAGTTTTTCCCTCGTTCATATGGAACTGTTGTTCCTCAGTAGCCTTTCAGTGAATGTTATCGCATGGATTTGGGTCAAAGCTTCACGACCAGATGCCTTTCCTGACTCCGTCCCTCTGTTTATCCGGGATTGTGACTAGCACAGAATTAAGCTGGCTAGATCCCCCTCTGGTTGGGAGTTTAGAGATTCTTGAACCACTTATAGGAAAATCATATTACTCAAAAGTAAATTTTTCTTAACTTGCGTGTAATATGGAATCAGAGATTATCCCTAGGACAGCACTGTGTGAAGTACGTAAAGGATGAAACGCCCAGATTCTACAAACACTGGGTCTGAATTTGATGATGGGATTGTTAAATGCATTGTGTCTAAATGGCTTTAAGTATTATATAGTACCTAGTGAAGACAAAAATAATCTGTGGAAGTGTCCTCTTTTAAGAATCATCTATATCTTTATTTTCAACTCTCTCAACTAGGAAATTACGAAAATTTGTAAAAGTATATATTTTTAAGTTCAAATTATAGATGAATTGAATTTGGTGTACAATTTCTTTGGTGCATGAATTAAATAAACTGCTTGAGATAGATAGATAGATAGATAGATAGATAGATAGATAGATAGATAGATAGAGAGAGAGAGAGAGAGAGAGAGAGAGAGAGAGAGAGAGAGAGAGAGAGAGAGAGAGAGAGAGAGAGAGAGAGAGAGAGAGAGAGAGAGAGAGAGAGAGAGAATTACCATAAATAAATAGGATTCCAACTGACATGTTCAAGGATGCGTACTTAAGGATAGTCCCACATCTTTCCTACTTTTTCACTGGAATTCCTATATTTTTTTTTTTTTATTCACTAAAGTGTTTATTACTCTAAATTTTTATGTCTGTTTGTTCTGGAAAACATTCGTACTTACAAAACAACTTCCTTTGGTTTATTCGCTATAGTGCCTAGCTCCAACCTAGGAGCTGCCGAGTTCATCTCCTCTAGGGTGGCTAAAGGGGGGTTTACACGGTCAAACGGTTCTTCGAACGCGGTTCGACAGACAAGTGTTTGAAGTGATGTTCGAACGTGTGAACGGGGTATTTGGTTGTCGAACACGGAACGTGTTCGGAACGTGTTCGACAACCAAATATCCCGTTCACACGTTCGAACATCACTTCAAACACTTGTCTGTCGAACCGCGTTCGACGAACCGTTTGACCGTGTAAACCCCCCTTAATACAACCTTCTTCCTTCGCTAAGTTTACCTGGGGATAAAAAGGAGAGAGTAGTGTTTTCCTCGTACAGCAACCCCCGTCAACTCAGTATATGATAGTAAATGCACGTGCTTGGGATCTGAAAAGGGCAAAAGGCCTTTCCCGAATCTCTCATGAAAAAGAAACACACTTTTAACAATTTATATCTATTTTATGTTTGAAAGTGTAGCTAAAATTTGTATTCTCGGAGAAAAGAGATAAATTATAGACAAGAGAGAGAGAGAGAGAGAGAGAGAGAGAGAGAGAGAGAGAGAGAGAGAGAGAGAGAGAGAGAGAGAGAGAGAGAGAGAGAGAGAGAGAGAGAGAGAGAGAGAGAGAGAGAGAGAGAGAGAGAGAGAGAGTCTGCAATTAGCTAAACATACTATAAAGACGCAAAATAAGAAAGGGCACAGTTAATGAATATACAAACATATTAATTAACCACACTAATAAGCTACTGATAAACACATAAATATAGATATACAATACTATGAATCATGTTTAATCCCTGACCGGGACTCGAACCTAAGACGCATAATTACTGTGCCAAATATGATTCAAGTTTTCACATATGGTAATGTGTTTATTTGAATACAGTACTATATATAAACAAATAATTAACGAAGAAAAGCAAACCATTAATTAAGCAAACACCGAGAAATTGACATAGGGTAAACTATAAGCAAATTAAGAAAGCAAAATGTCATTTACGAACTAAAGAGCATTGAAAGTTAGTTATTTTTGCATGCTGTTCTATGTCAGTCTTCTTCTGCTTCTCAGCTTTAACCCATTTTTATGTGGGGTCGCCGTTGTGAATGAGTCGTCTCCATCTATTTCTGTTCTGTGCTTCATTTTCATCAATACGATTCCATTGCAAGTCTTCCCCTATGCAATTACGCCATCTTTTTCTTGGTCTTCCTATGTCAATATTAACCGTTATTTTGGGTGTGGACAAAGGTAGGTTGGAACTGGAGAATTAAGTCTGGATGTCATTCTTAACACCTCGCAGTGAACTCAGTCAAAATTCTGTCACTTCCCGAATCATGTCCTCGACCCACTGCGCTCCCGCGGAGCCCACACAAAATGGTAAAGTGAATTCTGAAAATTGGATTAAGGATGTAGGATCCCATGACTTTTATCTCTGTAACATCCACAAAACCATTACCTCCCTAGATACCAGATCTACAAAACCAAGTTCTTAGATATTGCTCTCTGAAGACGGTTTTTATGTGAAGCGCAAGCGAAGAGTGTACACACACACACACACACACACACACACACACACACACACACTCATATATATATATATATATATATATATATATATATATATATATATATATATATATATATATATATATATATATATATATATATATATATATATATATATATATATACATATATATATATATATATATATTGTTTATTTTTTCCACATCTATATACATTGGCCTCATGCCCTCTTTTAAGGGGGTGGCCGAGCCACGGAACAAGCACTTATCCATCAATAATGTATATATATATATATATATATATATATATATATATATATATATATATATATATATATATATATATATATATATATATATATATATATATATATATATATATATATACATACATATATATATATATATATATATATATATATATATATATATATATATATATACATATATATATATATATATATATATATATATATATATATATATATATATATATATATATATATATATATATATATATATATAATGTGAACATTGTACTTGCTTATATTTCATCAATCTTCATTTTAATTTTTTTTTTGGGGGGGCTCTCTGAAGATGATACAACCATTCACCGCAAGTCAAAGGAGAATATTCTTGAATATAAATTTATGACACCACATGCATGGCGATATGTTTACTTTATCTATTATTCTGTCTTGCCCTTATGTTTGCGGGTATGAAGCACACGCCCAAAATAAGAAGCTTTGCAAGGCAATGTCCTTCCTGCTATACACCCTCTTCTCTGTCTTCTAAGTCTCAGAACAGGTCATATTTCGTCCTTATCAATGTTGTACCTCCCCAAGATATATATATATATATATATATATATATATATATATATATATATATATATATATATATATATATATATATATATATATATATATATATATATATACTCACACACACATTCAGAGCCACAGAAAAGCCTATGGCAGAGTTTGAACGCATAGCGCAGTCGGTTCCTCAAATATCTTACCATTCCCAAGTCTGCACTCATTTTGCTTACTGAACTGGCAATGATCAGGGGTCGACAGAGATCACTCCTGCTTCTTTGACATACTGGGTAAGACTCAGTGAAAAAATAATTATTTTGCCATGCAAAAAGGCGGTGTCGAACGCAGATGTTTTGATGTGAAAGAGAAATCTTTGACCCAGCAAGCCACGGATGCACCATAAGAGATTAGGCCAGATCTAATGATGTATGCATTGAGTCTTTTGAATCGACAGTGGCTATCACACAAAGAACCTCTCACCTTTCCTCTTCATCTCCACAAGAAATTCAGGGGAAGAGATGTTAAACATAATGTCTCAGAGCGTCGAAGGAAGGTCCAATTGAGTGCGAGACAGGCCCTGTTCAACTGAGTCAAGGAGGATGGTTAGATGAAAGTCTCTTTAGGTATGTTATCACCTAACTGTACTTTCGGAAAAGAGCCCCATGCTCGTAACTCCCTGTCTCCTGGTCAGTTCCATTCTTTTAATCAGTGATACTTATCATGCTTGTCCTTAAAATAATGGACTGTGTTAGCATTAACTACCCCCTTGCTTAGCAAATTCCAATCATCAACTAATATTAAACTAAAGAAAAAGTACTTTCATACACCTTTCTTACGAAGCTTCAAACTATGACCTCTAGTTCTAGTGCGAGCCATGTCACAATATCGATCCCTGTTCACTCTGTCATAACCATGAAGGTTCAAAAACCGTCACCATATCCCCTTCATTCTTTTATCTTTGAGTGGTGATAAGTCTAATTCCCTCAGCCTCTGCTCATTACTGAGATTTCATATTTCTGGCACCAGTTTCGTGGCATGTCTTTGAACTTTTTCAGCTTCATTATGTGCTTTTTCAAGTGTGGATTCTAAAAGGGGGCTGCATATTCAAACTTTGGCCTCACATAGCTTACATAAATATATCTGAACATTTCCTTATCATGTGCCTTATGGCTATCAATACATTTGTTAAGAAAGCATATATTGCCTTACTATGCCATTTATATGAATTTCTGGAGACAAATTTGCTAGTATGGTTACTCTAAGATCCCTCTTTTATTCTCTGCCTCTTGAAGTTCTGCTCCTGCTATTGAGTATTCAAGCTTGAACCTTCTCGTAGTAGTACCCATTCTCATTACCTTACAGTTAGATGTATTAAATTTCATTAACCACTTTTCTGACCACTCCTGCAGACTATTTAGGTGTTCCTGAAGTTCTCTACCATTGTTCTTGTCTCTTACGATCTTCACAATTTTTGCATCATCTACACATATATACATGAATGAATTTACAGACACTGGTAGGTCATTTACATATACAAGAAACAAAAATGGCCCTAAAACTTAACCCTGTGAAACACCACCACTAACCCTTCTCCATCAGACACTGAGTGTCTTACTCTAACCTTCTGTTCCCTAGCTTCTAAGGAAGTTTTTATCCATTCCAAGACATTTCCACCTATTCTCGCCATTATTTGCAGCTTTTTAATAAGTCATCGGTGTAGGACCGTATCAAATGCCTTCTGAAAGTCTAGGAATATGTAATCCGCCCAGCCTCTCTTTCCTGTAAGATCCGGCTTACCTAATCATAAAATTCAAATAAATTTGTTACTGTTGATCTACCTTCTCTGAAGACATGTACAATAATGTCCTTGAGTTCAGTTCCAGACATCGCCTGGTGTTCTTAGTGAGGGTGCTAAACAGACATTGCTATCTACACAAGGGCCATCCTCCTCCTCTTGTTTTTTTTTTAGAATATTTTCTTAAATATTTTATATCTCTGTTTTTAAGCTTAATAA
>JAXCGZ010017073.1:115000-120000 GCA_037179515.1 Halocaridina rubra | reverse complement strand
GCCAAGAATAACACTTAAAGAAACACGTTTTCGATTATCAATATTGCATTGTAGTCTTTCTCTCTTTTTTCTTGTCATTTGCTTACTATCGGGGCAATGCTCTCCTTGTGGTGTCAGGTTAATTGTCCCGTCCTTCCTCGATTATTTCCTCTTCTTCCTCTTAGTCTTGTTTTCTGTTTCTTTTCCTTGTTATAATCTCATCTCAGGCACTTGCCTTCTAACCCAGTTGGGTCTGTATCCGCCAGAGGTAAAATCTTAGAAGACACAACTTCTTTAACTTGATCCCGTTTCCTGGGTACAGATCATTTTTTTATAAATTCACAAAAAAGTAGACGTACTTTACTTAACCTGCACAACCACATCTTTGCTATTATACCTCATTCGGCCGCAGTTTCATTACAGTAATTTTTCCTTAAGGTGTATTATCTTCATGACCGTCATCATGTTAAATAGTGCTATAATTATTATTCTCTTTTCCTTCAATAAACACTGTGCTCTATTTCTTTAAAGGAGTGAACGATCAAAGAACTACAACAACAACTACTATTACCACTACTACTATTGATAATAATAATAATAATAATAATAATAATAATAATAATAATAATAATAATAATAATAATAATAATAATGATAATAATAATAATAATAATAATAATAATAATAATAATAATAATAATAATAATAATAATAATAATAATAATAATAATAATAATAATAATAATAATAATAATAATAATAATAATAATAATAATAATAATAATAAGAAGAAGAAGAAGAAGAAGAAGAATTATTATTATTATTATTATTATTATTATTATTATTATTATTATTATTTTTATTATTATTATTATTATTATTATTATTATTATTATTATTATTATTATATTATTATTATTGTAGTCGCCGTGGCTCAGTCGGTAGCGTCTCCGACTCCGAGGCGTCAGGTCGAGGGTTCGCGCCCCGTCACGGTCTGAGGTTAGCAAAGGCATGCACTCAGCGTAAGGATTACATCTGCCAAAACAAGTCCTTCGCAAGAAGGCAACCGTCCTAGCCCTTGGTTGATAAGGGAGTCAGTGACGTAAAACCGGAACATTATTATTATTATTATTATTATTATTATTATTATTATTATCATTATTATTATTATTATTATTATTATTATTATTATTATTATTATTATTATTATTATTTTTATTATTATTATTGAAAAGAATCACAGAACAGTCTATTTTGCACTTATATGTTAAATTACATTTTCTATATTCCTTTCCAAGCAGTTGAAACAGGAACAGAGGAAGTCGAAGTAGCCACAACGGTATCCCCTGAACAAGTAATTGAAATAAAGCAACTGAGGGAAGAAAAGCAGTCACTGGAGAATGAGAAAGAACTCGTCAATCGCCATCTAAGCGCTCTATCAGACACTCGCTCTGTACTTGGTAAATTAAAATCCGCCATGCGTGGAGTCTTTGATAATAACATTCGTTCCGATGAGATACACCCTATACACAGTTTTCCAAATGGAGTTATTTTGATATTTCCCTATTGTTCCAACGACAGTAATGGAACTATCTTGAATACCCCAAATGTAGCCTTGAACACAATGCTGTCAGATGTATCTACTGCTCTACAACAAGATTCTGAGTACCTTCAGTGCTTAAATACAGTTTTAAATAACTTCATTGCTTTTCTGTCTCGACACCGGAGAGTTACAATTCTGTTTCAGATGCATGAAAGAAGCGTAATTAATTTAAACTCTGAAGTAGACATATTAATAGGGACATTGCAAAATACTATTAAATTTCAGGAAGAGAAGATCGGTACGATAAACTCTAAACTTGCACAACTTGAAGGCTAATTGCCCCAGGTTAGTTCTGATCAACATTTTTGTACTCTAAATTAAGAGTAAATTGAGAGATGTTATTTTTGACATGATTGATTCCATTAGGCCTGCAGCCTTTCATCATTATTGGATATCTTTTTCGTCTTGTATGATCAATAAAACTCATGTACATGATAAAGTAAGAACTGTACTACTATTCAACCAAGATCAAATTTTGAACATCTGTGACAGGAAACTTAGTTCCAATCCAAAGAAGTAAAGGATTTACTCTCTCAGTTACGATTATGATTTCTCCAAAACAGGACACCCTGCAAGACGGGTTCCAGTCCCTTTCAATATCTGGAATACCAACCTTCGTAGTATGCAACGACGATATTAGTATAAGTGAATGAGGAGAGGCCTGGAAATGATCACATGATGACACTGTCTGCACCTTGTCATGTTGTTTATTTTATTACTTTAACAACAAATCGTCTCCAGAGTAAGAATGAATTTATAATTATAAGTATTTTCTAATATATTTGATTTCTGCTCACAGTATATTGAATATATTGAAAATATATTAAATTTCTATGTTTACGATGTTATCAGATATTATATGCATTCTGGAATGCATATAGCATAGCATCATTCATAAATATGTAACGTAAGTGTACATATATACATACATTCATACATGCATACATACATATACGTATATATATAATATATATGCATATATGTATGTATGCATGTTTTTTGAGAAATCGTCATTCACCAATGGCTTGCTAGGCCAATCCTGGCTTCTAGTTTTGGTCCATGACTCCTCTATAACAGAGGGGTTGCTTTCCTCATCCTCCAACTGAGGGCAGTCCCTGGTTGTTATTTTTATCGACCTGTTAAATTATTTATCTATTTATTTGTCTACTGTATTCTATGCTTTTTATATGTTCATACATACGTTCATCATATTACTAGTTGTTGTACAAAAAATAGCGACACAATTTAACGTTATGTTTAGCTACGTGATGAAAAGTATCATGTATTTTCTGGCATTAGATTATCATGTGGATAATTATATTATAAATTTCCATGTCAAATAAAATGTTCATATTTTTAACTCTTTCCATTTATAAACTCAGATCTATAGTTTATAAATTTAGACCAAATGTATTTCATTGTTCAAGAGAGGGAAAGTGTCTCATTCCATGATTCGAGAGTTCTGAAATTCACAGTTTACAATGATATCCCCCTAAATGCAGGCTTGTAGGAAATGACCAGTGAGCCTCTCTCTTATAGAAAGAGCCAACAGTAGCACACAAAATCTAATTCCTTTTTCAACAGACATTAGTGCATTGCTTATGCTGACATCTTCCTAAAATAAAAATATGTTGGAGAGAAGGAGAGTATTATGAAAGACTCAGTACTTTATTACTGATATACTGTAAAAACTGCTGCAGGAAAGAGGGAAAGTCTTAGAGCTTCAATACTTTCTGTTACAGTCTGAGGTCCATGCAATGTAAAGATATCCTCAAAATGCAGACTATTACGAGAGAAGGAGGTAATACCTTTGAAAGAGGTAAAGCCTCATTCCTCAATGTACAGACAAAGCCCCACACCACCTTTCAATGGGAAAAATCATAGTTTATAATGTTAGCATCATAAATGCAGAACTAGAGGGAGAGAGGAAAAGTGTCCCATTGAAGTAAAAAAAAAAAAATCTTTTCCTTTTATAATTGCTAACGCATATCCTACAGAGCAATTCCCTTCGAAAAAGACATAGAGTTGAGGGAACACCGTTGCAAAAGGCATATCCCACCCAACCATACTACTACTACTACATGTATAATAAATGATAGCAACCTCTTGTGTATATATATATATATATATATATATATATATATATATATATATATATATATATATATATATATATATATATATATATATAATCAAGTAAGCACATTACCATATGTGAAAACATGAATAAATTTTACCCTACGTTTACCCAATATATATATATATATATATATATATATATATATATATATATATATATATATATATATATATATATATATATATATATATATATATATATATATATATATATATATATATATATATAATCAAATAAGCACATTACCATATGTGAAAACATGAATCATTTTTACCCTATGTTTACCCTATGATTTCACACATGGTAATGTGCTTATTTGATTATTTGTTGGTCCCGAATGGAATTGGGAGTTGAAATAAATGCGAAAACGAAGCCACGAGTGAAGTTGGGGAAAACTGTAATATGAACATAGTGGCATTCAGATAGAATGCGTTCATCCCTGTATAGCAGATAAAAGCTGTAAGGTGTGTTTCCCTTTTAGACCTTCTGTGGTGTAGTTTGTAGCGCCTTGGCATAGTAATTATATGTCCCAGGTTCAAGTCCCGGTTGGGGTAAAAATTATTCATATATATATATATATATATATATATATATATATATATATATATATATATATATATATATATATATATATATATATATGTAGAGAGAGAGAGAGAGAGAGAGAGAGAGAGAGAGAGAGAGAGAGAGAGAGAGAGAGAGAGAGAAAGAGAGAGAGAGAGAGAGAGAGAGAGAGAGAGAGAGAGAGAGAGAGATAGTTTCGATTAGGTATAATATCACATATACCTCATAAAATTAAGAACAGCGTAATGTAGCGTGACACGAAGAACGATAATATATGTCGTGGGTAATATACGAAAGTGCCTTCATTCAAGAGCAATAGTTTATCACCCATGACATTCCCGGTAAGACTCCGGTAATGTCCCATTACACTTACGCTCATTTTTGTACTTTGTCCATTTTTTCATGCCTGTTGATGTAATGCATGATCGATAGGAGTAATATTTAATGTAATAATATAGTTTGTGTGTTTGTATGAGTTTTCTTGTTTCTATTATTATTATTATTATTATTATTATTATTATTATTATTATTATTATTATTATTATGATTGAAGGTAAAGCATCAATTTTAATCTATTCGGTGCATTCTATTATGACTTAATTTAATCCAATTAAAAAAAGAAACTACGTGAATTTGGTTATAACAAAGCTGTATTTCATTCTATTTTGACTAGAACTGAACGTAATATCAAAATCATAGTATAATATGTTGCAT
>JAXCGZ010017073.1:92500-100000 GCA_037179515.1 Halocaridina rubra | reverse complement strand
TTTCATGAAGCGAGCATCGTCTTACATGAGAAGCCTGTGCATGTTGCATGATCTTAGACTTTTAGTGGGCGATTAATACAGGCCCACATGGAAGACTCATGAAGAAACAGGACGGATTGTCATTAAAAGTTGGAAATGCCTTGAAGAGGATAAAATAATCAGAAAGGAAGACGGCAGAGGGTCAGACTAAGGCCCGATTTCTTAAACAGTGTAAACCTAGGATACCATATTGTTAGTTAGCTAGACACACACAAATGGATTTCATAAACGCATCTGACGTGGTTCTGTGTATGGCTAGGATCCCGCACGGGATCCTAGCCATACACAGAACAGCGTCAGATGCGTCCATGAAATCCATTTGTATGGCAGATTTGTGTCTGGAAATGCACATAAATGGAATAGTAGATCCATCACATGCTTTCTTAGCAAATATAAAGGTGCTCAATTCAAACACATGGAAAAGTTATATTTAAGAATAATCACGTGGTTTATGTGAGGCCTAAGCTTTAATATATAAGTACCCCTCTGGAATTCACAATTGAAAATAGAAAAACATATTTATACCAAAAAAGTTCAAAAAATGCTACTAAGCTAGTGACAGAGGTAATAAAGCTTAGTTATAAGGTAAGGTTCAAGGACTTAGACTTACCACCACCATAAGCCAGAAGCAAGGGGGGCTATAGTAACTGTTTTTAAAATTCTCCACAGTTTAACAGAGTTTATAGGGTGAGGATTCTTTGATGTATGGGTATTTCTAGAAGTACAGGTCATAATTTGAACTAGTGTTAGGAAACATCTTTGCAAGTTTTAAAGAAGCACTGTATTTGTTTTGTGTACGAACATTGCACTCGATCAAGCTGCATGCGCTACATTCATTCATTGTTTTAAGGAGATATGTGAGAAATAGTGAGAAAAAAATCAGAGAATGGAGAGTTACGAGCATAGAATTTTTAGTTCTTTCCCTTGAACAAAATTAGGTAAAAATATTTGGTTAGTACCCACGGCCGCACAAATATCGGTATATATATGCAATCCCAACTGGATATATTCAATGATACTTTGGTTACTTACTTTACAAGTGGAAGTAGGATAATATTATAATGGTAATGTTAAGACTACGTATTTAACGTTTTATCTATCCGTCTGTCTGCCTATTTATCTCTCTCATCTATATACATACACACACGCATATAAACACACACACACATATATACATATATATTACTCGCATATAAAATGCTTACAGTGTTTGTAACAAACAAACAAACATTTATTTCCATTTTTGTACAATGGCTATTCGTTTACAAAATTAAGAGTAACTTATAAGCAGACATGTAATTGAACTAATAAGTAAGAGGGTAATACATATAGTTAAAATAAATATAGCTTTCCCAGAAAAAAAATAATACAGTAATACAAATTTTAACAATAATGTTAATAATAAAGTAGAAATAATAACACTCGATACAGGATTGTCATTATCGGCATCATCACCATATTTGTATTCCTTACAATGAGAATAATTAGTTCTTAACTTAGAGAATAAAGAAGGCGATATCAGCTTACATATAGAGTGGCTAGTGTTAAGGGAAATTGCATTAAATCATTAAGTTTAATTAATGTGTGAGCAGCAACTATTTGTCCAAAAGAAAACTGCATAAATTGCCTTTGAAAGCTGTGAAGGAGGATAATTTTTTAAGATACTCTGGAAAATTGTTCCAGAGTATTGGCCCTTTAATATTGAGCATTGTTTAACCTGCTTCTGTGTTTCTTCTCTAAATAAAGAGCTACTCTGACTGTCTAAAAAAAAATGGTTCAAAACTTTGTACACAAACACATAAATAGCATAGGCCACCTTGTTTTCTGCCCTAGCAACAAAGTTTTTTGAAAGCTGGTGTGATGTGGTCATATTTTCTTATTACTAGTAGGAGGCCCATGATATAGGTATATTATAAATATCTTCATTATATAATACTTATTTTCCTAATTGGAAAGAAGAAATTTTACCACTGTATGCTTTGCATATTGTAAAAATAAATAATTGGGAAAGATTTCCCTCCCCATTTTTTTCTAATAGCAAAGAGCTGAGGATGAGAAGGTGCTGCTTAATAAGCTTTATTTAGGTCACCCAGTTCGTTTGGACTGCGATGGCCTCATACATTAAAAAACTCCATAATATGAAGAAAATATTGTCAAATTAATGTATTTCAGATACAAGCAATTGCGACCCCTTGACGGATCTTGGGGTAGCATGGCGGCCAATGGGACCTGGTCTGGCATGGTAGGACAAGTTGTTAGAAAGGTAACCTATGGCAGCAATTTTCAAGTGAATAAAGAGAAAGCGCACATTTGAACTCTGTCATACTACGAATCATTATGCCCATTCACAAAGTACTGCAAAACAAGATCTGCTCCATCCAAGACTATAACAGTCTCATATGAAAGAAATGTCTTTTGGTCTGATTTAAAAAATAATAATGTGAGCGCAGTTCGCCCTCATTTTATCTTCTATATTGCACAACCTTTCTTTTTTAGATATTCCAATAACATTATGATTTTTCAGGAAGCGGATTTAGGCCTTGGGCCTTTTGCTATCACCCAGAAAAGATTCAGGGCCATCGATTTGACAATACCCATTCAATATGACACACTTGGTATTCTTGTGGGCAAAGGAAGCCCTTCCATCGATCCCTGGGGCTTCGTTTTGCCCATGACCCCGGTGGTATGGGCAGTTTTCTTCTTAGCCTTACTTGTCATCAGTATCTCCCAAATCCTTTTGGAGAACAATGCTCATATCTCATTTTGGCCTAAACAGCTGGCAAATGCATTGTTTTTTTACATCAAGCCACCCTTACATCAAGGTTTGAAAAAGGTTCTTTTACTGTTTTTACTATTTATTGAATATTCCTAATTCGCAGTAGCCTTCTGATTATAGGAGTAACCTCCATATTGTCTGATCTGTTACGTTAAAGTAGCATCCTTCTATGGAATCTTGCGCAGACGAGGTGTTCTAAATTCTTTTTTAGTAGTTATGACACAATTAATTTAAACTTTAATATTTTCGTTTTCCATTTTCTTTGTGGTTTTGTCATAGTAATTTTGTTATCATGCATGAATATTCTCTGTTTATTATATCTTATCTCTTAGCGCTCTCTCTCTCTCTCTCTCTCTCTCTCTCTCTCTATATATATATATATATATATATATATATATATATATATATATATATATATATATATATATATATATGTGTGTGTGTGTGTGTGTGTGTGTGTGTGTGTGTGTGTGTGTGTGTGTGTGTGTGTGTGTCGTCATATTTTTTCAGTAGTATTACTCTACAGGCTGAATTTTTCATTAAACTGTTAATTCACAACAAACTAATTTCAAGTTTGATTTATGACAACAGATCTGGGAGAGCCTGTGAAAAAAAGTTGGCATAAAGTTCTGGTAGCTTCTTGGATTGCTGTTTCTGCTATAATTAGTTGGAGTTATGGTAGCACTCTCATGTCACTTATGGCTCTGCGGCATATTCCTCATCCAGTCCAGAACCTGAGAGAGCTCCTGGACAATTCCCATTACAAAATCATCTTTGAACCTGACACCGCGTATCTGACTACAATCAAGGTGAGTTATATTTGTTGTTTTGTTCAAAAGGAGATATTCTTTGGATATACTATAAAAGTAGATCTCATTTCCAAGTCAAAAAGATATTTATAAGCATTACGATTATTTGAGAGGAAGCACAAGATAAAGATACATTGTTGTTATGGTGCTTCCTTTATAAATAAGATATCAAAGCCTAGTTTTCTTCTCACACAGAATGTGCCATCAGGTGAAATTAAAGAACTAAACGATTTGAGCACTTCTGGTAGGTTCGTTTATCTTCGAACACGTGACTTCCCGTCATACTCTTACCTCATTCGCAACGGAGACCACGTGCAGATATTCGACACAGTTACAGCTATGGGATTTATGGCACAAGGATTTTCAGAGTCAGGTACGTCAACACATGATGAAGCCAGGACAACATATTAAGTCAAATAATTTGCTAAGAAAAATGGATGCATAATTAAAGTATTAATTTCATTTAACGTAGGACGATGTGATTTTTACTGGGCCAAGCAAGCGTTCCTCCCGTTCATGTATGGAATGATAGGGCAAAAATACAGTCCCCTGACGCCAGCCATTAATGCAAGGTAAGATAAGTCAACACTGAGGTGATTGAGGCGAGAAATTTTCCAAATAAATATTACCTTGTACACTCATTACGCTAATATAATGCATATTAAAACTACTATTCATTGCTGCAATTTCTTAATAAAGAGAAACTTTGATATATTAGCGATATAATTTCTCATTGAGAGAGAGAGAGAGAGAGAGAGAGAGAGAGAGAGAGAGAGAGAGAGAGAGAGAGAGAGAGAGAGACCCTGCTACTTCTCAGTGGTATGAATATAGCATAGGTCCTTGAATATGTGAAGGATTTATACACATCTTTCAAGAGTGCTCGGGTTCTTTTATATTCAGCACTCCTACTACTACTATTACTACTACTACTAATAATAATAATGATAATAATAATAGTCTCCGTGGCAAAGCGGTCGCGTCTGCGACTTTCAGGCGTCAGGTCGAGGGTTCATGCCCCGCCACGGACTGAGGTTAGCAAGGGCATGCACTCAGGGTGACGATTACATCTACCAAATCAAGTCCATCACAATAATAATAATAATAATAATAATAATAATAATAATAATAATAATAATAATAATAATAATAATAAACTATCAAACAATTTTAAAGTTAACATTACTTCCCATTAGACTGAGTCGTTTGTTTGAGGCTGGACTGTACAACTACTGGTTGTCAAATCAGGTCCCCAACATAACTGCCTGCGTTAACACTCCAACAAAAGTGACTATGAAAGAGGCCATTGGAATCAACAACATTTGGGTAAAGTATTATTTCCACATTCTTTAATACTCATGACTTCCGTACCATACAGATCCAGCCACCAGGATATCAAGCCAGCTCAACTGGAAGAGGGTTAGTATCAAGATTGGCAAGTGAAAATGAGCGACCCCATTTGAACATAAAATTGCTGTTGACAATGAAGGCAGAAGAAGGTTATCGTACCACAAAACTCCGTCTACTGGGAGATCCGGCCAACTAAGCTCCATGATGATCCCAATTCCGGTTAAATGGAGAACACTAGTGCCAACAAGTTCTGAATCATAACTAAACACTAGTCTCTAACAATCTGGCAATGGACAGAAACCCCTTGAAAACGGGAAAAACTGCCGCTTAAGAAGACGAAAATTATCGTATCATCATGTAGGCCGATAGAATATACACCAATATTTTATTACAGTCAAAATTTTATTAATTGCTATGAATCAATTCTTTGGATATGTTTATAAAAAGATTTCACCAAGTATTGTTATCAACGAGAAATAATATATATATATATATATATATATTATATATATATATTATATATATATATATATATATATATATATATATATATATAATATATGAAATAGGTATCAAATATATGCAAAATACTGTATAATACAATATAACATATATGTGATGTACATTACGCCCGAAATCTCATGAAATATTCCATTTACATACATATATAAATTTGCAATAATAATAATAATAATAATAATAATAATAATAATAATAATAATAATAATAATAATAATAATACTCATCTTTTATGTTCTTGGTAATTTAGTTAATTTTCTCTTATATAGTTTTGCATTTTAAAATGTCTTTCCTTTCCAGGGCGTAGCTGTCATTTGGACTGCAGGTATACTCTTAGCCGGGGCTGTATTCGGTCTAGAAATTCTTCATGCCAAGCTGAGAGCCAACAGTGCATTTTAACATGAGTAAAAATGCTGTTGGAATGTTTTTTATGAGATATAATTACCTGTGTGTAATCGGTATACCAAAAAATCCAATAAAGATCGAAAAGTTATTTTTTGCAACAGTCTAGTTTCGCACGAGTGTTTGTGTTAGGTATTAATAATATATACAATACATAAATAAATTTTACAAAGAATATAATAAATACATTGAGAAAAAATTTTAACATCAGGTGAGTTTGCAGCAATATTCTACGTTATTAAAGGAGATATGTATATAATAGCATGAGTAATGACATTTCAGTTAATTTCTCCAGCCTCTTAAATATGTAAATAGTACAGTATAGTACCAGAGACTGTGTCCATATGTTTTTAATCAAATCCTTGTGTGTGTATATATATATATATATATATATATATATATATATATATATATATATATATATATATATATATAATATATATATATATATATATATATATATATATATGCAAAAAATTAAAACAGCAAATCGCGAAGCATAGTCTATGTAGTCCACACGGTTAGCCTACTACGTATAAAAGATAACATTAGCATACTAAAAAATCAGTCTAATTGTTTTTTCAATACAAAAATACACATTGGAGTATTTCAGAGTACTCGGGAAACATACGCCATCACAACTGTAGGGAAAAACTAGACTTCAAGCACTTTCCAAAGACCCTAAAATAAATACACAAACACTACAAATAATGTACAGTAATATTAACCTGCAAGCAATATTCGTGTACGCATGATAGCCAGGGCACATTTTTGCATTTCTTTATATCGTGACAGATTTAAGCCAGAATACGTCAACAGATATTTTGTAAGGCTTAAGTATAATACAGTTATTAAGACGAAGCTTATATAGATTTAACTCTTCTGAAGAAGGTGAAAGTTCGAGTAATTACCTCATACGTAAACAAAATCGCATTTCACAGTGAGACGTCCAACACCTATTTTTACAAAGTGACTCAGTTCTTTCTTATTATTTCAAGATATATCAGAGTATCCCAAACTATTTTTGTCCATAAGATTATATGAGTTTTATGCTGGCGTCACACATAGCCAAAATTCCCGACCCGACTCTTAAAACCGTCTAAAGACGGAATCCTCCCGGCAGCAATGACGTCATTACGATAATCGGGTGTAATTTTTCGTCCGCGTACGACGGAATCCTAACGGTCCTACGTAGTTTAAAAAAATCGAGGGGGTCCTGAACTGTCGTGGAGGGCCTACGATAATTGGCTGCTGCACCCAATAATCTCCGTGATTCAGAAGACCAAATCAGTTGTAGAAGACTGCGTACGACGGGTAAGATCGATTTTCTTGATAGTACGCGGGCGTAGGAGAAGGTGTACACCCGCGTACGATCCAGAGGATCGATCCTACCCGGCGTACGCAGTCCTCCGGGTCTGGAACCGTTAAAAATGTAAAAATTCGCTTATACGTCTGGCAGCGCAATACGAAAAGACAGCGCGCGCATGCGTGGTCTCATTTCTGACAACCCAGTCCTGGGCGTTCAGTTTTCCTGCTCCGCTTGCCGCATTTCTTATTGTTTTAGCATGATATTAGTGCATTTCTTATTGCTTACCATGATATTAGTGC
>JAXCGZ010017073.1:82500-87500 GCA_037179515.1 Halocaridina rubra | reverse complement strand
GAGAAGAAGAATGAAAATAATAATAATAATAATAATAATAATAATAATAATAATAATAATAATACTCTTATTTGAATTTATAAAGATGTCCAGTAAAGCAATAATTAACCAAAGTTATACTATTACATGATGAACTGTGTTTAATATACTGTAATTGAGAAATTGCAGCCAGAGTAGATATGAATGTTCTGAGATGGTTTGGCCATGTGGAAAGGATGGATGATGAAAGGCTGCTGAAAAAGGTGATGAATGCGAGAGTTGAAGGGAGAAATGCTAGAGGGAGGCCTAGGTTTGGATGGATGGATGGAGTAAGGAGAGCCCTGAATGATAGGAGGATGGATGTGAGGGAAGCAAGCGAGCGTGCTAGGAATAGGAATGAGTGGCGAGCGATTGTGACGCGGCTCTGATGGGCATCTGCTGTTACCACGGGGCTGCATCTTACAGAGATAGCCCTGTGGTAGGGGCAGTAGGAGGAGCTGGCAGTTGTGTAGCGACACAGGTTGTGGAAGAGCCGGGAGGATGGGCTGTGGCACTCCAGCAGTGCCATCTGAACGGTCGCTAGCTCCCTCGTCATTGCCCATAGAGCAAAGAAATCCCCCTATTTGTTTCCTTTCTTGATGTCGGCTACCCCCCAATTAAAGGGGGAAACAGCCTAGGTATATGTATGTATATTATGAAATGCTATTTTGCACATGAACTTTGAAATCAAATAAAACAGCCCACCCACGAATAATGCAAAAATATAATTATAATTTAGTACTTACAAAAAGAAAAAAAAAAGTCGAATTCATTTCGGAACTGATACAGCATGATAAACTTTGACAGGCACAGCGATATATTCGCAGAATGTAACAAATATAACTCGCTGGGATAATTTGGCATCTGTTTTGTATTTGTTACTTGATTAGGGTCACAGGGTAGCATATATGAGCGCAAATCTGGGTCCGAATGAGCCAGCAAATGGCACTGTAGTTAGTTGTTGAAACTTACATCATGAAGACACTCTCTGCTCTTTTAGTATTTTTGATCTTGGCGTCCGTCTGTTCTTCTGGGTTCGGTCAGAGTAAGTCAGCACAAACTCCAAGGGCAATATATATATATATATATATATATATATATATATATATATATATATATATATATATATATATATATATATATATATATATATATATGGTGGAATGGATTCAGATTTGTGTCACAGAGTGAATGAAGGATGTAAAGTGTTGGGTGCGTTGAAAGGAGTGATGAAGATTAGAGGGTTGGAAATGAATGTTAAGAAAGTTTTGTATGAGAAAGTGGTTGTGCCAACTGTGATGTATGGATCAGAGTTAAGGGGTATGAAAGTAAGTGAGAGACGGAAACTAAATGTGTTTGAAATGAAATGCCTGAGGAGTATGATTGGTGTATCTCGGTTGGATAGGGTTAGGAATGAAGTGGTGAGAGCAAGAACGGGTGTGAGGAGAGAAATTGCAGCCAGAGTAGATATGAATGTTCTGAGAAGGTTTGGCCATGTGGAAATAATGGATGATGAAAGACTGCTGAAAAATGTGATGAATGCGAGAGTTGATGGGAGAAATGCTAGAGGGAGGCCTAGGTTTGGGTGGATGGATGGAGTAAGGAGAGCCCTGATTGATAGGAGGATGGATGTGAGGGAAGCAAGTGAGCGTGCTAGGAACAGGAATGAGTGGCGAGCGATTGTGACGCTGCTCTGATGGGCATATGCTGTTACCACGGGGCTGCATCTTACAGAGGTAGCCTTGTGGTAGGGGCAGTGGGGGAGTTGGCAGTTGTGAAGCGACACAGGTTGTGGAAGAGCCGGGAGGATGGGCTGTGGCACTCCAGCAGTGCCATCTGAACGGTCGCTAGCTCCCTCGTCATTGCCCATAGAGCTAAGTAATCCCCTTATTGTTTTCTTTGTTTGATGTCGGCTACCCCCCAATTAAAGGGGGAAACAGCCAAGGTAGATAGATGTAGGTATGCACACATGCATGTGTGTATGTACGTATGTATGTATGAGCTTACGACTCCTGTCTTAGATTTCAGATGTCCAGGATTCGATTCCCAACCCGTATGGGGGTATAGCAATATATATATATATATATATATATATATATATATATATATATATATATATATATATATATATATATATATATATATATATATATATATATATATATATATATATATATATATATATATATATATATATATATATATATATATATATATATATATATATATATATATATATATATATATATATATATATATATATATATATATATATATATATATATATATATAATGTAAAAAGTATATAATTGTGTATTTGCAGACCTGACCCTGCAACAAGAGTGCCAAATAGCGGATTCATATACTGAAGACTTGGAATTCATCGTAAATGGCTTGGAATCGAAGCTTCAGAATAGCAGCCTCTCAGAAGAACGAAAGCTTAGCCTAGAGACTCGGCTGACAATCTTCAGAAACAAAATAGCCACCCAGCAGGTGGTCAAAGAGAAATGTGCTGCTGGAAGTGAGTATCATCTTGTCTAATTATTTGACATTTTTCTGCAGGTGCTATTACACGTCCTTAGACTTAGCCTAAGATTTGGAAAGTGCCAGTCAATAAAAAAAAAATTTACTCCAATAATAGACTTTTTCTGATATTTTGATGGCAAATAATAATAATAATAATAATAATAATAATAATAATAATAATAATAATAATAATATAACAGTAATAATAATAATAATAATAATAATAATAATAATAATAATAATAATAATATTAATAATAATAATAATAATAATAATAATAATAATAATAATAATAATAAATAATAATAATAATAATAATAATAATAATAATAATAATAATAATAATAATAATAATAATAAAAAAAAAATAATAATAATAATAATAATAATAATAATAATAATAAGAAGAAGAAGTAAGAAGGAGAACAAGAAAAAGGTTATGACTTTTATGTTTTATTAAAATTAATAAAGACTAATGAGCAGGATTGTGCGTACTCTACAACATATACATAGTATTAATTTTTCTGGAATATCAGACAATATACACAAATGATTATTCCTAGGCAAGTGTTTGTATAGTAAATGTTCATGCAACACATGCATTAAACATCTTTTTCAGATTTTATTGATTCTGAGGTAATGTTTTACTTTTGCCACATACATTCTACGTACATACTATATATATATATATATATATATATATATATATACATATATATATATATATATATATATATATATATATATATATATATATATATATATATATATATATATATATATATATATATATATGTGTGTGTGTGTGTGTGTGATTACCTAATTGTGATTACCTAATTGTGTTTGCGGGAAAGAGCCCAAAGCTCGTATCTTCCCGTCTCCTGATCGGTTCCATTTTAGACTTAGTGATACTTATCGTACCTGTCCTTAAAACTATGGATTGTGTGTGTGTGTGTGTGTGTGTGTGTGTGTGTGTGTGTGTGTGTGTGTGTGCACGCGCGCGCATAATTACGTAATTGCGCCTAAAGGAAAGACCCCTATGCTCGTAACTTCCCGTCTTCTGGTCGTTTCCATTTTTATAATCAACGATGTGTATCAAATTTGTCCTTAAAACTATGAATTGAATTAGCATTAACTACTTCCTCGTTTAGCGAATTCCAGTCATCAACTGTTCTTATACTAAAACAAAAGTACCTCCTTACGTCTTGCAAAGAAGTTTTCTTGCGAAGTTTCAAACTATGACCTCTAGTTCTAGAGCCAGCCATATCACAATGTCGATCCCTATCCACTCTGTCATAACCATGAAGGAATTTAAAACCCGTCACCATATTCTCCCTCGTGCTGGTAGCTTTGACTGATGTTAATTCTAATTCCCTAAGCCTCTCCTTATCACTCAGAGTGTATATTTATGGTGCCAGTTTTATAGCATGCCTTTGAACTTTTTCCAACCTATTTTTATGATTTTTCAAGTGCGGATTCCAAAAGGGGGCTACATTTCTAGCTTTGGCTTACGAGTACATAAGTAACATAAAAATTCTGAAAATTTCTTTGTCCGTGTGTCTGAAGGCTAGCTTTACAGTTAATGAGAAAGCATATGCAGCCCTTACTTTGTCATTTATATGAATTTCCGGAGACAAATCTGGCAATATGATTACTCCTAGATCTCTCTCATTCTCCCCCAGCCTCCTGGCTAGTACAGTGGTAACGCGCTGCCTCGCATTCGCGAGGTCGACCAAGGAGTTTAAGCTGTTTACTGGGGAGGTTACTGATGTGGCTGGGCACCACAGTGAGGGGTTGGGGCCTGTGCCGGCTGGCGACTGCCCTGTGAGTCCTCCATGACCCGTTCCACCCATCCGTGGGTAGAGAATCTAAAACAACATCTCATTTTGGCCCTTCTTGCATTTTGTACCTATTCTCATCACCTTACATTTTGAAGTATTGAATTGCACTAGCCACTTTTCTGACCACTCACGCATACTAGGTCTTTCTGAGATTTTCTACCATAATTCTCGTCTTTTACTTTCCTCACAGTATTTAAATCATGTGCAAACATATTCAAAAATAAGTTTACGGGCTCTGATAGGTCATTTACATATACAAGGAACAAAAGTGAACACTGTATAGCACCAATACCAATCTTTCTCCTGTCAGACACTGATTGTCTTACTGTAACCCTCTGTTCCCTTCCTTCTAAGTAAGTTTTTGTCCATTCCAAGAAATTTCTACCTATTCTATCCATTACTTGTAGTTTCTTAATATCTCTGCCATGTGGAATCATATCAATATCCCTTCTGAAAATCTAAGACTATGCACTCTGCCCAACCCCCTCTTTCTTGTAAAACTGACTTACCTTACTACAAAATTCTAATAAGTTTGTTACCTTAGAATTGCCTTCTTGTTTCACTGACAAAAAGCTTAAGGATTCCAAGTGAAGAGAGATGCGTTTTCTTAGTAGT
>JAXCGZ010017073.1:70000-72500 GCA_037179515.1 Halocaridina rubra | reverse complement strand
TTACATCATGAGGTAATCCAGCCTCATTCCTATTATTTTACTCTTACATATACACTGATATAATTAGGTAATTTAAGAAAAAAATAATAAATGTTTATTATTTGTGTAAATATGTTAATTTGGAAAGCAAACCTCTTTTCTCTAATACAAGAGGTAACAACCCATATTCAACCTAACTTTAACTAACAAGTTCGATTATATAGAATGTGAATGAACGAAGTAGGGTGAGTGACAGAACCTTGAACTTGTGCACATTTAATTGTGTACTCACTGATGCTGCGAGGGACATCAGTTTCTACACCGATTTCCTCCAAGTAACTCTGACCAAAAAATGTTTGAACCACATTGGAGGCTGATTATAAATGTCTGTGTATCTGATTACTTAGATAAAAAAAAACTTTATATCTAATTCTTAATGTTCTATTTTTTTTTTCTCAGCACTGATATCCACAACATCAAATACTATTTCATCAACAACATCAACCACATCTACACTAACAAACACAACATCAATCGCATCCTCTACAACAACCAAACCACCAACATTAAATACATCTACAACAACAACCAAAACTAATCCACCAACAACATCAGCTACGTCTACCACAACCAAACCACCAACAACATCAACTACATCTACTTCAACAATCACAACCAAACCACCAACAACATCAACTACATCTTCTTCAACAATCACAACCAAATCACCAACAACATCAAGTACATTTACTACAGGAACCACAACACCAAGCACCTCCTCTACCACAACCACAACTAAGCCACCGACAACAACTACTTTTCCAACTACTACAACCAAGCCGCCTACAACATCATTCACTTCTTCTTTAGCAACAACTGCAACAACACCTGTTACCACAGGTGTTCCTCAGGACAGTGCGTTGCCTAAGCCTGCATCTGGAAAAGGTAAGATAATAAAAGTTACAGTAACATAAGCAATAATAATAATAATAATAATAATAATAATAATAATAATAATAATAATGATAATAATAATAATGATAATAATAATAATAATAATAATAATAATAATAATAATAATAATAATAATAATAACAACAATAATAATAATAATAATAACAATAATAATAATAATAATAATAATAATAATGATAATAATAATAATAATAATAATAATAAAAATAATAATAATATAATAATAATAATAATAATAATAATAATAATAATAATAATAATAATAATAATAATAATAATAATAATAATAAACATCAATAACAACAACAACAATAATAATAATTATTATAAATATGATAATTTGTAGTTCATTGATAATGCATTTCAATTCTTTTACAAATCATGGAATTTGAACTTCAATGGCTGTTCGATTCTTTTTGCAGTATATTAGAGACATGTATTTTACTTCTTAAACGAATTATGAAATTTAAATTTCCATGGCAGGTTATTTAAGCACGCGCTTCAATTATTTTAACAGTTTCTGAAATACACATTTATATTCTTTCATCAATAGGAAAAATAAAAATCTATTAGCAGTGTACCTCTGGGCTTGTACATTGCCAACACCTGGATCAGTGTGATACATATTTCCATTCTTTCACCATTGTACTAAACCCACAATTACATTTTAACCACATTCAGAATTCTCATATGATTTTTTTTTTAAATCGGAGCGTTGACTTTATCCAAAATATCCTGCTCTAGATATAGCAACTCTACTTAAAGAAAGTTGCAAAATTTCTTGTAAAAATACAGAGTGAGGTAGAATATTACTAGGTATTAACAATTTAGTATTTCTTTTGTACTTTGAAATTCGTAGAAAATTAATAATGTGATGTACAAGACTGAGTTAAATGAACTTATTTTACATATATCAACCATTTTTAAGTTTTATGTACGATTTTGATAAACTAATTAAAAACAATTCATCAATTTTGGCAAAAGGGAAGGCAATCAGTTATTCAGAGAATAAGTTTTATACCTGTTATTACCCTTTTGTGTTAGAGTTACATATATTGGTTAATAGCTCTTTCTATCTATCTGGTAAAAATAGATATAATTTAGTTAAGAAAACTAAGATTAAGTTTATTTATAATTTTCGTTACAGATTATCAACTTTTATGTCAGTGACAGTGTTTCTCAACCATTTTTAAATCAAGGCGCACTTGTAGAGTAATTAAAACTCCGCGGCACACTTAATATATCAATAAAATCAAATTATTTATAAAATTGCAAATTATTAAAACTATAAAAAAAATATGCTCTTGAAATAAGCATGTACTTTTAAGACATTACAATATATTTCATCAATTATGCTTGTGTGAGACCTGTGCTTGATGTGTTTTGGCAATTTTTTTTAATATTAGGCCTTATATGTGATAAATATACTCTCATTTCCTCATCAATACATCTAATATTTGATCTGTTTTTACATTTAAAGTTGGTATATGCAGAAAATTCTAATTCACAAAGGTATGATGAGGAGAACTGCAACAAAATATTTAGT
>JAXCGZ010017073.1:32500-67500 GCA_037179515.1 Halocaridina rubra | reverse complement strand
GCCTGCACTCTTTTTTTTTCGATAACCTTTCGCTGGTATTGTAAACATAGGCACATGTGCAATAAAAGCTACCACAATACATGCTTAGTCCTACAGGACAAGCTGCACTGCAGGTCTCTATAGAGTGCACTGTACTGGGATTCTTAGACTGTAGACAGTGTACTTTGGTTAACTTTTTCCTATTAGTTGTTGTACTGTAGAGTATCACAAAGAAAAAACTAGTAAATGATTCATTAATAATCATATTATAAACAAATATGAAAATATTGAATAATACTAAGTGTCACAATTATGATAATGTGTTATTTCTTAATCGTTTGAAAATGGCCATTATTCCCTTCATACTTTGTTTTTGTGACCTTAAAATATATATTAAAAATTAACCTTTTTCTCTTTGTAGAAACGGACATATTAGTCCATTTCTAATTACATACTCTGAATAAAATATGTTTTACATGTATTAATACTAAATTCAGACAATAATGAACAAAAATATGTTGAAGTGAACAGTTTTTCGAGATCTGAGACTAATGTAAATCACTTACACTTATCAGCCTTTAAATGTGGTGTCCTATCATGTTTTTGTTATCTACGCCTTGGTAGCGCAGTTCAAATGTCATTATATATTGCAGCCTATTTTGGTATAATTCCTCACAAAAGTCTCAACCTGCTCCACATAATTTTCTGCCTTGTGATTGGTCAAGAAGCCCTGAACCACTGCGACAATAATTCTTTCCCCTTTATACTGAGCTTCTTGAGGAACTTTATGCTCTCACGTTTTTTATATTTTTTCGCAAAGAAGACACCAGCTTTGACCTTTGCCTCAGACAGCTTTGGGAAGAGGTCTGAGGGTACTTTAAGGCTGCAGACTCCTTATCACGGGCTGTGACAAATTGTTTCACAAGACCCAGTTTTATGTGCAGTAGTGGGGTAAACAGCTTCTGAGAGTCCACTAGTGGATCATGTTTAACACTGTGCCTCCCCATAAAGAACTCAGATTGTTGTGACCGGTGCTTCCTGTTATATTTCATTGCAGTGTCCTTGTTGTCCTAAAGTACAGATAACTGGGAATGCTCCTTAGAGACCCATTAGGAATGTCACCATTTTAGTCTCTGTTAACCTTCCAGCCATACTCAACATACTTAAGGCTCCATGTAAGGTCTTGGCGGTATTGTTTCCCTCTTTGAAGTGCATTGAATGAGCCAGGGTGAGAGACAGAAACTTATTACCCTTTATGGAGCTGCGCATTTAGGACGTTTCTTGATGAGCTATCAATGAAGAGGTGCCACTTGTTTGAGTTACAGGCAATTTCAAATTTCTCACACAGACCAGAAGCATTGTGACAGAACCAGAGCTCATCTTGACTTGTGAAGAAGCTTGAAAAATATCGGAGACACTTTCTCTGACTCGGAGACTTGCACACTTTCATCTAATAAATCCTACTCCTTGAGTTTATATGTCAATAGCTAGGCACTCGACTTTGTTAGAGGAAGATCTATGATTAAACCATTGAGGTCTCTTTAGTTGGACTAGTATGGATTTCTCTCATCAGCTGGACCTCTGAAATCATAATCAGAATCTTAAACGTCTACTTCCTATTCTAATCTGCTACTGCTTCTCTCTAGCAGAGTGAGTACAGGGCGCTCAAGGTAATATGACATTGGGGTAATGGATGACGGAGGGTTCGGTTACATGATAGCAGATAATTTCTTGCCAGCCCAACGTCTTGAAGGGTTCACCATGCAGAAGTAGTTGTTGCTGGAGTGGCTCACACCAAATTCTTTGAATAGTGAACTTCGTGGCTCTATTTTCCCCTCTCTACCATCCTGCAAGAGCAAGGTAAAATCAATACAATAAAGAATAAACTGCTATCATCCACAACTACTGTGTAAGAGGTTCATGCAAGATATTTTTAAATGGAAAAATAAATTAAAAGAAATTTAAATTCCAAAACGTCTGCCATTTGTATAGTATGAGGCAAGCAAAAATTGTCCTTCTTATCTCTTAGTTTTTTATTGTGCTTCCAGGGTGTGCCTTGATCCCCAACAGGCATGCTGAAATATTTCTTGTAGGCTACTTATGTTTTAGCAGATGCTGTCACAGATGACTTTTTCCCTTTTGTCTTGATAGATTTGTCTGATACTTAGCACAATGCGTGCAAAGAACGCATGCAATATATATATATATATATATATATATATATATATATATATATATATATATATATATATATATATATATATATATATATATATATATATATATATATATATATATATATATATATATATATATATATATATATATATATATATATATATATATATATATATATATATATATATATATATATATATATATATATATACATATATATATATATATATATATATATATATATATATATATATATATATATATATATATATATATATATATATATATTGATTTTGTGTTCTTCACTGAATATCTCTCCTCTTGTCTTGAGTCCTTGCTGTTTTCTTACCCACATGCTTAAGTTCTCCACCTTGAAGACTTCAATGCACATCACAGTGAGTAACTTCCACCTACTGATACTGGTGTGGGAGAAAGTTAGGCCCTTGCTTTTTTGTTACTCACGATCTGTTGCTGATCATCAAACATCCTACACATGTTCCCAATCGCCACGATCATGAAGTTAACATTCTTAACCTATTCTGTACTTCTAATCCCAAAAAATATATATATTATGTACTTTTCCCTCTTGATAACTCTGGCCACTCCTTGATCTCAGTCTCTAACAATTTCACTCATCTACCAACGATCCCTTCTACCAAGACCATCTTTAACACTACGAGCATATCCAACGTGATGATGATTTGTATACATTTTTCCTTGATATTCCATGGGATGACTACTATTTTTGATAGTGTTGATTCAAAGAAAGCCTCTTTGCCACTACCTCCAGACTCTGAAAGTCTTCCTCCATCTGTCCTCCTTAAGTCTTATGATCTTTCTTCAAAAAGCTGAAATATTGTTATCTCAAGGGCTACTCCTGCCATTTTTCTAGGTCATTATTTTGAATATGTAGCCTGTCCTTTTTTTATTTGTTAATCAAAGTTTTATTTCTTCCTTGTCCTTAAGCTGCTACTTTTTTCCTCAATATTTTTTTTTGGGCCTTGACCCGATGATATATATATATATATATATATATATATATATATATATATATATATATATATATATATATATATATATATATATATATATATATATATATATATATATATATATATATATATATATATACACTATGGAAAGGTCTGCAAAATTATAAACGGTTCTCGAAAATCCTGGTAAGCTCTGAAACATTCTAGTATATTCTTGAACATTCATGCAAGTTCTACAACATTCTAAAAAGTTCTTGAGTATTTTTGTAAATATGGAATATTCGTCACCCAGGTCAAAGGAGCAAAGCTTCAAGAGAAACTAGGTCTTTTACTTTTACTTTTGGCATAAGCCATTGGGAAATAACACTTTCTGCCCAGAAGAAAGTAAAACTAAAAATATTTTTTTATATAATGAACTGCATCGTTCTGTTGAGATTTATTGTTTAATATTTTCATCTTTATATTTAATGGTAAGTAGTCTAGGCAAACGCACGTCAGATGTTAAAGAATACCGCATTCTGTAAGTAGCACCCACGAACACTTACTAATGTTTCCAGGAAAACCTTCCATTTATTTTGAAGTTTTATTAAACTCTTCTGCAGAAATTTTATATCACTCAAATTTATCGAGGAGGTAATTATATTACTCAGCGATTTCTTGTAACTCTCAGGACGTAGTATACTGACTTCCTTAATTTTCACATAACTTTCATTACAACATGCTTTTAACATAATTATCAGCATAGCTATTGTAAGTCTGTTATGAATTAGCTCGAATTTTTTTATGACATGAAGATGAGGAACCAAAACCTAAGCACCTATAAGTTAAAACGAAAACAGGCGAAATCTGTAACCAGTTCGATGTACTGAGTTCATTCAGTATGTCTGTATAGAGAACCGAAGATACTGGCTATAAAACTACAATAATTGATTGATTGATTTTTTACGAATTTGTCAAGTTATTTCCTTACCCTAATGACTTTAAAACATTTTTTTAGGTGGGATGGTATCATTCAAACTATTCCAGTCTTTTTGCGAAATGTACTGATTTAGGTTTAAAAAATATAATTCTTTTGGCTTCTATGAAACAAAGTTTCTCTGCGAATTGTTGAAAATCCAATTTGTAAAGATGAGGCAGTGTGGTTGAGAATTATTTGCCTTAAAATCTGGACACTATCCCTGTATAAAACTGTAATAAATGGATATAATCTGCTTAAATCTCAAGTAGATCAGAGTCAAAGAATGCAATAGTTTTAATATATAAAAACATGACTGCTTATATGTATGAAATATTATTTTCCATATGAGTAACTATATTTCTGCTTACAGTGTTTACGTCATTTGATGAGGTAATAGGGTGGATCATATAAAATTGATACATGTTTAGATTGCGTATTTGACAGAAGTACATACATACATACATACATATACATGACAGAAGTAGCAAACTGTATATTCTCTATTTTCTCTTACAGTCGAAGGGAAGCAACAGCACCAACAGGAGTAATGAACACGGAATTAAAACCAGCTTTTTCTAGAACGGATTATTCTAGCGATGTCTAACTATTTAATGAAGCTATAACAACCAAGAACAGTAACAAGGACCTTCATATTCATAGAATTATGAGGTTGTGCATCATTTAATTACAGTATGATTACTTTCACTTAACTATAAATATTGCGAATAAAAATGTTCAAGAATTGTATACAGATGATTAAAAATTACGGAGTTATTGCAGTTTTTGTCAACATATGACTGCACACTGGCATAAACAGCAGTAAATAAAAAGTGAAAATTCAGAATTATATATAGTTATTAAAAGTTATGATTTGTCTGCATTATAACTGATAACTGCTAAATATGAGATGAGTTGAACCAGCTGGTGATTTATCATTAATTTATAAGAGCAGCTATGTAATTACTATCAGATAACGCTTCTCATAATGGAAAGTTTTCATTTTCGCGAAATGTTGGCATGATCCTCGTTTGTTATCTAGACTTTATTGCTTTGATTAAGAGATTATTTTTTGAAGAGTTAATGGCAAATATTGTAAAGAAAATATAGATAAATTTCTATATAAAGAAAATACTAATATATAACTGAGAAGAGCCTTCCTAAATATTATATAGCTTGGCCATTTACTGTATTCCCAATCAATATATTATTTTTTGCACTGATTTTTACAATGTATTTTGCGTTTGATATTGTATGAACTTAACAGCTCCAAAAATTCAGAAAATACTTCAGTAATATCGTTATGAAACATATTTGTAAAGGAAAACGTTTGCTATTGCGTTAATATATATATATATATATATATATATATATATATATATATATATATATATATATATATATATATATATATATATATATATATATATATATATATATATATATATATATATATATATATATATATATATATATATATATATATATATATATATATATATATATATATATATATATATATATAAACTGTATTAAGTCAGTGAGCTCAGTCTCAAATATAGCACTAATACCTGTTATTAAAAGTTAAAGTTAAAGTTTGCGGTTTTAGCCCTCCTATCAGAGGCATCGCCCCTGCTCTGGCGGGCGTCAGCCGGAGCAAGCCTCAACCCCCCACTGTGGTGTCCAGCCACAGCAGTAACCTTCCCAGTAAACTGCTTAAACTCTCCGTCCTGAACGGGAACTGATCTGTCGACCTCGCGAATGCGAGGCCAGCGCGTTACCACTGTACACGCCAGAAGTGTGGTGGGTCATCTTATATTTTCCCGGAGTACAAATTCCAGGGAAGGTGTCGAATTTCAAGTGCCAAGCGCTTTAACATCTTCAAGACTTGCTTCATATATATTTTACATTTAATTTCTTTCCTTTTACTAAATGTTTTATTATGATCCAGACTTGAAACATTATCAATAAGAACTTCCGTTACTCTCCTACCTTTAACAGTACACTTAAGCTTGCTGAGTTGACTGTGGTTATTAACACAAGAGACAGCATGACCTCTCTTCTTTTTCAAATATAACTATGATGAAAAGAAGTTTTACGTCCCACCTTAGGGAATTGAACTCTAAAGCCTCCTGGGTAGCAGCCAGGCGCTATATCAATTGAGCTGTCGAAGGTTGATTTTATTTTGGTCAAACCTAACTTCGAGGATGCACTGATCGACCATTTGCCTCACAAGTTCAACTGATGCATTAATTATTTCTGCTGAGTGAGCAGGGGATGGTACTCTAATCCTTTACAAACAGGAATTACAGTAAATTTCACTGATAAGGAAATCTAACGTGTAATGTATTTATTTCATATACAGTATATGCATTATACAACAGTTCATTATATTATCGAAAAAAATTTACTAATTAGTTTTATATATATATATATATATATATATATATATATATATATATATATATATATATATATATATATATATATATATATATATATATATATATATATATATATATATATATATATATATATATATATATATATATATATATATATATATATATATATATATATATATATATATATATATATATATATATATATATATATATATATATATATATATATATATATATATATATATATATATATATATATATATATATATATATATATATATATATATATATATATATATATATATATATATATATATATATATATATATATATATATATATATATATATATATATATATATATATATATATATATATATATATATATATATATATATATATATATATATATATATATATATATATATAGTGTATGTTTAAGAGTATGCATGTATATTTGCCGGTGTCTTTGAAAATATTACCATTCTCATAGTTATACATAATGCGAGTTTTGTGTGTCCTCATCTCTTTTAGAAGAAAGATGCTGTATCATATGCGGCCTGTTCAAGAATGTGGATCTAAACCTATTATATTAACATTCTTAATCACTTCCCCATACACTGACCTCCAGTACGGCGGTTAGCAAGATCTTGTAAAACTCTTCAGACATAACACAATGTCAACAAAGCAAGAAATGTACTTCAAAATATTGCATGTGGGTAAGAAGGGAAGATGAGTGGTCTCCCTTGTGTCACAGCCTCTGTTAATTCAGCAGACTCGTGAGTATTCCAGAAGATGTGAGAGATCTATGTTAGATTAGTTTAAGTGATTAGATTTCGGTATGGAGAATATGTCCGTCTCGCAACTCTAAACATATTTATAAATTACATAATATAGAATTAACTCAATGTACATCATTATAAATCTAATCTTGCATGTGTACACCACTGGATATAGCAGGCCTTGGCAGAGCTATCTACATCAGGAGCTAAGCAATAGTATATCCATTCATATACCTATTCTGTAACTCAACATCCCAGGAAGAACTATAAATGTAAATTACTTTTGTACCTCGAATTGTCTGCTATAATTATGTTTTATAATAGCAGTTCATATTTTACAAATAATATTATACCACTTCAAGCTCTTCGTGTCTCAATTAATATTATCATAAAAGTTATTTTTTTTTTTACTTTTTTTAAAGATTTTCTTGAATTCCTCCGTTAAGAGGAGAGGAAAATTTATCACTGGAGCAACATTTTTTTTATTATGAGTGTAACACCGGGACAGGCAAAAACTTCCCTCATCAATAAAGGCCTGGGCACGAGAAAACACCAAGACGCAGGAGAAGAAAAAGGTTAAGAACAAGGCATAGATGAGGTAATGTTACACAAAGGAAAATGACAGACAGAAGAAAAAAAAAGTCAAGATACAGAGGATCTAGAGATAAGGAGGATTAGTTTGAAATAATCTGGCCTCCATCCAGTCCTGGCTGTGTCGTAATGACTTCTGTAGCTTTAATTCCTGATTGTTCGGTCTTTCCTAAGTCCTCTTCATGCTTATCTTGTTTCCTCTTGTCTCTATCACTCCGGCCTAAAAGAGATATAAAATGGTTTTACATTTTTTATTACTGTTTGCATAGCATTTATTTTAAAATAAAATTTATCTATCATTTCTTTCACTAATAACATGATTCTGTCGTAGGACTTTTGGGCTAGGGTCAAAGGTAACGTTGAACACACTCTCCAGAGTGTGATAGGACGAGGCCTACGATTAAGATGTGTCACGAAGATATATAGCGGGTCCCGTGAGACTTGGCATCTGGCGTATTTCATAGCTCAAGAGGGTGAGAGATGTAAACCAGTCCTTTATTCCCCATACCACACAGAAACCCTTGTCCTAAATGTGAAGTACAAGCCCGGGGGAGATACCCAATGGCAATAGGCTATTACCACCCACTCCTTTGCAATAGGCTCGTTGGATTAGCCCCTCCCCTAAATAGGCGGGAATCCACTTCGAACCTGGAGTTGATTTGCCAAGTTGGATGTCAAGCCACGCCTTCCCCTCAGGGTATTTCAAGAACCACCCAAGGCAGAGTGAGTTGAGTTAGAGACCGGGCCTTGCCAGCAGCAGAGTAACACAGTACAGCTGAGTTAGCCTCCCCCTCTTGGGGGTAGGACTCAGGAATTAGTCGTAACAGGAACTGTAGTAATAGGAGCTCTGAGTACATAGATGTTAAAATAAGAATAAACTATGAATAAGAAGATGTCTTTCACCAACCACGCTACCATAATTCTAAGTATACAATGTAAGGAGGCAATTATCCTACGAAGTGGTGTCATTAGATGGGATAAGTAAAAAACCTTTACGTCAGTGGTGGCAGCGGTGGGATCAATCCACGCCGACACTTTACCGAAGAGAAAGAAGAAAAAAAAATAGAAGTATAAAAAATATATAGCATCTATGGAAGAAAAGTACAAGTGGAGAAACTTCAAGACGCTTACCAGCAGTGAGAGAGTGACACCGAGAAAGTCAGAGCTCCCCCTTCACTTACAGTATCATATTATGAGATCCAGCCACTCTCCCCCGCCTCCGTATGGGCAAGGCCCCTCCCCAGCAGTAAAAGTATCAACGAAAGTATTTATGGAAGATACCGTCGCACTGAGCCAAAGTGTGACCGCGGCATTGAGTGAAAATGCCCATTACAAGAAGTATAAGTTGCCGGATCCGACCAAGAAGACGGCGATTCGTCGATTTTACTCGAAGAGAAGAAGGAGAACCCTCTCCTTCCTTGCCTTCTGCCATGAAGTTCTTCAGGACCACCTCCTTAAAATAGCTAAGTACTTGTGATCTGTATCCAGTGAGTAATGGGACAATTAGTAAAAGAAATTGAGGTCGGTGGACGCCGCCATTTTATCTTGTAGTTATGCTTTGACTCAGCCAACCCGCCTATAAGGGGTGTGGCGCTTAATAAGTTGATAAAAGTAGAATTTCTGTACCCATTACTAACATGGATAATTTGTACTAATAGCTATAAGCAGTAATAAACTCCATTTTTGTTATAATTTGAGTAATATAAAGAATTTGTGTTGGAAGTGCGTTCCATTTATTTGTATTAATGCTTAGATTGAATTTTAAGAACGCGAATGTATCGATTTTTAATTGAAAAATTTAATGCACGTGAAATCACTGTTACAGTATATTAATTTCTTAAGTGTAAGAATTATAGTGAGTAATATACTTGAATCTGCTTTTAAGGTTTTACTTAGAACACGTGTGGTTTTCGAGAAAGGAATGTGGAAGTGACCATTCGATCTCCCAACCTCGTTATTATGAATATGTAGTAATTGTACCGAGCTTTGATATTTTAAAGTACGTGTAAAATCATTTTTATATAAATTTCTTAAAGCGTAAGAAATCGAGTGTTAAGATTGCGCCTGTTTTCAAGGTTCTTTCTTTTTTGTTTGTTTTTTTTATCCGCGGGAGTAATGTTTTAGCGAAAGAAAAACATAAATGACGGATTGTTTTTTAATGTTGTTATGACGAAGGGATTAACATTACGATACGTGTGTGGCAGTTTATTTTTGAAGAATAAGAAGTTTTGTGATATTGTTTAGAGATGAGCTTTTTTTATTTCGCGCTATGCAGGCGAAAGTAAGAGTAAATTAGAGTAATTTGTGCTGTCCTAGAATAGGGAAGGTTTTTCAGTGTCACCCTAATGTAGCTTCAAGGGAGTAGAATGTTTGTTTGTTGTAAATTAAAGGGAATTTTATAGAAAGGGGACGATTGTTTTGTAAGTGATGCAGCGAGTGAGGCAGAGAATGAGTATGAATGACCGGGGGTATAATGGGGGGTTGCTCTAGGGGGTGAAATCGCGGAAAGCACCGTTAGGAAGCATGATTGGGGAGTCTGCGAGGATCGTTCCCCTGCTCCGCCAGGTCCTTCTGCATGCCATATCAGAGTGTATTTATGGGAGGTGATGCGCTGTTGCAATATCTAGTGAGGGATATGGATGAGAAGGTAATTCTCCACCTGCCCAGATATGGTTGAAATGCCGAGTTTGTTTTATTTTTGTTTTGTCCCCTACTCCGCCATTGAGATTATTATTCGATTTCCGAGAGATTCCAAGATAGATGTTACGTGATAAAGGACATGAATCTATGAACGATTCTTTATTTTCTTTGCTAGCTGCAGTATATACATTATTTGTCTGAAGAGATATGTTAGATTGATAAAGTAAAACTTTGCGAGTTTTAGCCATGATAATGTTTTATCAAAATTATTTCGGCTTGGTCATAAAGAAAGAGTGAGAGCTGACGCGAAATGACAACAAGGATGTTACACAGCTGTATCCCGTATTTGAGAGAGCAGATATAAGTCAAATTCGAGATAGTAAAAGAAGATATATATTTTATGTTTGAATTGTTTATGTACAACTCCGTACGAGATTTTGAAGTTTAAGCAAAATGCATTCCTTACTGTTGATAATGAAATATACTTTTTGTTTTTATTATTGCATACACAGAGATAGACTTTTTATATTCTTAGATACCCGTTTTTGTTATAGTTCTTTTTGTATTGAAGAAGTCTTTAAAATCTTACTTAAAGGATTCTGAAAAGATTATCTAGAGATAACCATGGTTAATCCCTAGCATTTTCATGAATTTTAGATTACAATCGGGCTAATTAAAGATAATTGAGATTATTAGAGATTATTTGCTGAGTTTTAAAGTTAAAATTAATGACACTTAAGTCCTTTTTAAGAAGTTGTTAAGAAAAAGATATTTGTACTTTTGTTGATAGTAGCAGGGATACTGTCACATATGATTTTAGTTTTTTTGCTTTAATTTCATCAGTGTGTGTGCTTCGACTTAACCCTCTGATTTATAGCATGAAAAGAGAGAGATTGTCATTATAGACAAGGATGTGTATGCTGTTACAGTAAAGTCCTTATCAAGATTAAACAGAGAGGAATGGATTTATGCTTCGACAGTTCTGCAGTTGTACACTAAGTTCTTTTTGCTTTTGTTTTTGTTAATGAGGGAATGAGAACAGCCGCTGACAATAAACGTAAGACTCTATCGATAGTCATTGCTAACGTTTGTTCACGTTCAATTGTTTATTTATTTTATTATTAGAGATACTCTGCGATAATTTTTTATTTTCAGTACAAGTAAAAGACAGAGGCCATCTCAGCTGACTTGTGAGTGGAAACCGCAACGTATTTCACGGTCGCCCAGCCTCTCTCTCTCTCTCTCTCTCTCTCTCTCTCTCTCTCTCTCTCTCTCTCTCTCTCTCTCTCTCTCTCTCTCTCTCTCTCTCTCTCTCTCTCTCTCCTACCTTTCACTCGACTCTGAGCCTGACAGAGGCTCCGTTCAATGCTAAAAGAATGTAGCCGTCTTTGATTTTTTTTTGTGTGTTTTTTCCAGCGAAGCTAGGCGATAATTGTGCCTACATTTTATTTCAGTTGATAGATTGTTGCATGCTGTTATTGCATAAATACTGATAAGATATCGGTAGCACCGCCATTTGCATAAAATATTTTAACCACATGGCGCAACTGTTTAGAGCATAAATAGAACTCCCATTGACAAATTGTGGAGCCAGCAAGTTGCCACTTATGCTATATATATATATACATTGATTATTGACAGCAGGAATTTGAATATTAAAGGAGACTGTGTTAGAATAAGCATCACTATGAAATATAAGTATCGAACTCTGTTCTTACTTCTGAATATCAGTCTCCATTGTATATATATATTGATATTTTTGATTTAGTATATTTATTTTTATTATTCTTATTTTTAGATCATGATTATTAGTAATGTTAATATGTTGACTGATATTGCTGCTATCTCTCAATGGCCTGTTGCTAATTATTATTTTTGAAATGAAATCAGCAGTAACTTGATGATTTGTATCTTTTATCTGAATTCATACTTACTGTAGCCACCGCTAATAAGAATGTTTCTTTAGTGGCTTTTCTCAGCATTTAATGATTGTTCTTTTTGACATTTATAGTAGAGTAATGCTATGTAGCAGTTGCTAAGTCCTAAGTATCTTGGAATAATAATCTAGTTGTGTAGACACATACCTTCCATTACCACCCTATTCCTAGGCAGCCCCGACCTGCAAGTTCTAAAAGTCTTTAGATTTTGTCCGTCAGACAAGTCCCTAGTGCCCATTGAATAGAGATTGCAATCACTTGCAGTTGCAGGGGAGGCAAAGTATAGCCTCGATTACCAACGTATGGCCATTGTTGGTACCCAGAAGTCATAGGGAACCTTTCTTGTAACTGTAGTAGTGACATAGGTTCAAACTTTCATCCCGCGATCTACTTCGAAGGTACGTGTGGAGGACCGTACAGGAAGAGAAACGCTGTGACGTTGCAGGTCTCCTGCGTGGTGGTCTTAGTCAAGATCGGCCGAGGGCGGGACGAGGAAGCCGGGCTGGAAGGATTAGCGGGATGGGCCCAGTCCTTGTCCTTTTTGTTTTGCCTAACCGAGTAACGGAGATATGGCAACAAACCTGGGCCTGCAGCGAGGACGGCGGGGGAGTGAAAGCGAAAGAATCCCCGAGGGAAACCGTGGAATCGCACCTAGCAAGAATTCATGAGCAAGAGACAGAGAAAATAAAAGTCGTCCTAGACAGAGAAATTAAAAGTCGTCCTAGGCAGAGAAATTAAAAGTCGTCCTAGACAGGGAAAACAAAAGTCGTCCTAGACAGAGAAAAAATAAAAGTCGTCCTAGACAGAGAAATTAAAAGTCGTCCTAAGACAGGGAGAACAGTCCTAAAAAAAATAAAAGTTTTAAACTACTTTAAAAAACCATGTAATCTTGATGAAATCCCAGAAACAAGGAGATCCCCATACATGTCATAACTGTAGTGAAAAGAGAGGAAAAGAAACACAGAAATATTTTACAATATTTTAATAATACCTTTAGAAGCCACGTAAACGAGAAAGAAAAATAATCCCTATACATGTCCAAACTTTAGTGAAGAGAGAAAGAAGGGTATTTAAAAATCCCTTATTAGTTAATTAAAGTTACCCCCGTATTAGAACTGAAAAAAATGGGAAAGAAAATGTCCCCACCGTCTTTGTCCACGGTGCTAAACGACAAAATATTTTTATTTTTATTTTTTTTTGTTTTTTTGTTTTACTAGCTTTAAGATAATTTTAAGCGAGAACTCAGAGTCTCCCTTAGATATAGTTTTGAATAAGTGCCGTTGATAAATTGTATGATTTGAACTAAGATTAATAAGTTGTTTTTCTGCTTAAATAATATTAGTGTTTTGTTTTAGCATTATTATTATTTGAATTATGATTTAATCTTTGTGTCCATTAAGTTCTCCTATCCATTGGTCTCTGAATAGTAATATAATATGAAAGTAACAAATGTTTTGTTTGAGGATAAATTGTATGATTTGCACTAAGATTAATAAGTTGTTTTTCTGCTTAAATAATATTAGTGTTTTGTTTTAGCATCATTATTATTTGAATTATGATTTAATCTTTAGGTTCATTAAGTTTTTATATTAATTGGTCTCTGAATAGTAATTGCATATCAAGATAGTAAATGTTTTGACTTTACACACAGTAAAACATGTTTTGTTTCAGGAGTAGTTTTAAGGCCAAATTTTAAAATAAATTAATGCCCATAGTAACGATAGGAATAGAATTTATTAAGATAAGGTCTCTTATAGAAATCACTGTTGGTGTTATTGTCTATTGCATTTTACATGTTTATACATGCTAATACTCTACTTAATTGTTTGCTAATGTTCTAAATGAGTCATAATCCTACTGTAATTAACTCAATTTTGTCTTTTAAAGAAACGAGAGAAGTAGATGAATTAATGTTTTGATTTAAACTGACTTTTTGATCTTAATTAATGTTTAATATTAGTTTCACACTGGAATTATGTTGTTTAAATATAAGAATATGTTTGTATTTCAGATTTCCAACAAGGAAATAGACCCTGCATGCTCTAGTTGTCTGTAAAGGTACTCTCTATATGTTATGTTGGTGTAATTTGTATAGGATTTCTTAGATGATAACTTAAATAATTCGGCCCCGTTTTTATTGTAAACAAATGTTAGTTAGGATGATGAAACTGAAATAAGAGATATTTCAGTGTGGTGGGGAGGGATGTCGTAGGACTTTTGGGCTAGGGTCAAAGGTAACGTTGAACACACTCTCCAGAGTGTGATAGGACGAGGCCTACGATTAAGATGTGTCACGAAGATATATAGCGGGTCCCGTGAGACTTGGCATCTGGCGTATTTCATAGCTCAAGAGGGTGAGAGATGTAAACCAGTCCTTTATTCCCCATACCACACAGAAACCCTTGTCCTAAATGTGAAGTACAAGCCCGGGGGAGATACCCAATGGCAATATAAACTTTATTTCCATTACCACCCACTCCTTTGCAATAGGCTCGTTGGATTAGCCCCTCCCCTAAATAGGCGGGAATCCACTTCGAACCTGGAGTTGATTTGCCAAGTTGGATGTCAAGCCACGCCTTCCCCTCAGGGTATTTCAAGAACCACCCAAGGCAGAGTGAGTTGAGTTAGAGACCGGGCCTTGCCAGCAGCAGAGTAACACAGTACAGCTGAGTTAGCCTCCCCCTCTTGGGGGTAGGACTCAGGAATTAGTCGTAACAGGAACTGTAGTAATAGGAGCTCTGAGTACATAGATGTTAAAATAAGAATAAACTATGAATAAGAAGATGTCTTTCACCAACCACGCTACCATAATTCTAAGTATACAATGTAAGGAGGCAATTATCCTACGAAGTGGTGTCATTAGATGGGATAAGTAAAAAACCTTTACGTCAATTCATTATGGGCATGTTTTGTTAGTAATATTTATAGCAGTACTGTACTCTCTCTCTCTCTCTCTCTCTCATACACACACACACAGAGGCTGAGGGAATTAGACTTACCATCACTCGAAGCTAGAAGAGTGAGGGGGGATATGGTGACAGTCTTTAAATTCCTTCATGGTTATGATAGAGTGGATAGGGATCGATATTTTGATATGGCTGGCTCTAGAACTAGAGGTCATAGTTTGAAGCTTCGTAAGAAAACTTCTTCGCAAGATGTAAGGAAATACTTTTTCAGTGTAAGAGTAGTTGATAATTGGAATTCGCTAAGCGAGGAGGTAGTTAATGCTATCTCAATCCATAGTTTTAAGGACAGGTATGATAAGTATCACTAAGTATAAAATGGAACCGATCAGGAGACGGGAAGATACGAGCTTTGGGCTCTTTCCCGTAAACACAATTAGGTAATCACACACACACACTCTTTAAGATATTCAAATTCTTGAATATTCAGAAGGCATTTGATACAATCCCACATGGATAACCTATAAAGGAGCTGTAAGTAATGGAGAAAAAAATGACGGAAATGTTCTAGAGAGAATGAAAACTCATTTAGAAGGAAAGAAAGTAGGAGAATCTGCGTATCTTACGGCAGAAAGGTTAGCTGCGGGCTCCAAGGGGATCAGTTTTATGGCCAATTCCGTCCCTTATACAGTAAATGTATATGAATTGCTGGAGTCTTTAAATTCATTTTTAAATTCTCTTGTAGCTAATTCAAAGAAAGTGAAGAGAGTAAGGTATGAAAATATTGGTAGAGAACTTCAAGAAAATCCAAATAGCATGAGTGGACAGAAAATGGGTAATGAAAGTCAGCATTTCAGAATGCAAAGTAATGAGAATGGAATGGAAAACAATCCAGGAAGACCCATGTCTGAGTATTCAATAGCAGGAGAACTCCTAGAATATGTGAAAGAGAGAGATCAAAGGGTATATGTATCGGCAGATGTGTCTATGGAAATATATGTAAATGGTAAAGTAAAGGCAGCATCAGCATTTTTAGCAAGCATAAGGGTGGCCTTTCAGCCATATGTATAAGGATATATTCAGCAATACTTACGCGACTTATGGGGACCTAAGCTTCAATACGCAGTACCCTTCTGGAATGAACACTCGAACAAACATATGAATAAACTTGGAAAAGCTTATAAATATATGTTACTAAGCTGATGACAACAGCTAAGTAACCTCAATTATGAGGAAAGGTTGAAGGAGGAGAGGGGTTGTGGCAACAGTTTTAAATTCCTCCATGGTTTTGACGGAGTGAATAGGGAGCGATATGTTTGATCATAAAACAAAGGAAGTTTCTTTGCAGAATGAAAGGAAGTACTTTATTAGTGTTAGAATAGTTGATAATTGGAATTCGCCAAGCAAGGAAATGGTAAATGATAAATACATTACAGTTGTTAGGAAAATAATTAGACCCTCCAGCAGACGGAATAAGGACGCTCTCTCGTGAACATAATTTGATATATACAGTTAGGTAAAGAGACAATTTGTTACACGGAGGCAAGTACAGTAGATAGGATGAGAGAAGTTGTGATTGAAAGAGCAAACCCCTTGATCAAACAGCATAATCCGTGATGATATTAAGTATATATGGATCCCAAAGTTTCAACATGGCACTACACATCATTTCTTAAAAGCTCTGAAAACTGGGATGTCATCATGGCACTACACAAAGTTTTTTAAAGTCTCTGGCATCTGAGATGCTGCAAGCAAGCGAAAATTATACTTGTCTCTTAGAAAGGAAAGAGATACGGCACTCAACTACAGGCTGTTTCACATATCAGTCTAGTTTGTAAAGTTATGGAAGATTTGTTGAGAATGTACGTTTCTGTTTACTTAGAATGATTGAATTTCAGTTTTTGTCACTGAGATAACATTACAAAGATGGTAGATCTATTTAAACGAACTTCTTAAAGTCTATGGTGAAGTAAGTCAATTACGAAAAAGAGATTGCTGGGCTGATTGCATGTTCCTAAATTATCAGATGACAGTCCCACTTAAGAAACTATTTAGGAAACTGCAAAAGTAATGTTAAGACTATGTGTAAATGGCTTGCAATGAATAAAAATTATCTAAAAAGGAGATTTTATGGAGTTATTGTAGGACATAAAGTGTAACACTGGAAGAGTTCTGAATGATTGCAGAGGATGCAAAAATTGTGATGATAAACTGAGAAATATTAAGATGTAAAGAATTTTGGGATAACCTTAACAGTGTACAGGAGTAGTCAGATAAGTGGTAAAGTTCAATACACAGAATATAAAATATTGAGTGCAACATGAATCTCCTTTAGGTATTTGTTGACAAAAGAGGAACTTAAAGAATTTGACTGAATGAGATGAGGAGGTTATTGTAATGGCAGACTTGTCTCCAGAAATGCATATAAATGGCATAGTAAAAGAAATATGTATTTTCTTATCAAACAGAAGGGTGGCCTTCATATGTATGGGCTGAGAAATTTCAATGTGTATGGGACTTATCATACATATGGACAAAGAATTGTTAAGCTGTTTGGGACTTATGTGTGGCCTAAACTCGAATATGCAGCACCTTCTAGGATCCACTCTTTGAAAAGGAAAAATTGGAAAAATTAAGAGACGCATTCAAAAGATGGTGCCTGACTTACAGTATCTCCTGTATGAGGACAGACAGAGAGAGTTACATTTACAACTTGTTGAGACCAAATGTTTATATGACAACAATATTCAAATTCATTCACGATTTTGATGGAGCTGTCAGGGAGAAATTCTTAATTTATGGGTGGCTCTAGCAGCATTTGAATTTTCGTTGGAAATCTCTTAAGAAGGATATATATATATATATATATATATATATATATATATATATATATATATATATATATATATATATATATAATATATATATATATATATATATATGACGTATTATTATTTTCTATGATACAATAATACTGGAAGTTCGTAAAATTATATCTCACCTGAATGACATTGTTGAATTATTGTTCTTAATTTCGTAAGGTAGCGTTATAACAGATATGCATCTTCTAGTTTATAGTTATTTATTTATTTCTAAACTTATTCTACACCTCAATGCTCCCCGTCTACACCTCTAAGTTCCCCGTCCCCTTAGGGTAGCTTTCTAAGAGATCTTATTTCTGCCCCCATCAAGTTCTGACTAACTCTCTCAACTTTTACTAACTCTTACTTTCTTGTATGACCAAGCTGGTAGGGCGTGGACAGCCTTGCCAATAGGCTTCCAGAGAAGGAGGTATCCCTCCCTTGTGGGTGGTTTTAAGGCGGGGCTATCAAGTAGGCCTCTCGAGTATTTTCACAGGTGCACGTACTTACGTACATATAGATGTTTGTCATGGGAATGTCTTGAGCTGGGTGACCACTTTGACCTCTATTGGCACTTGGCACCTATATGTGAGAGGCCTAAGGGCATAACAATATATCTAGTTGTCAGGGGTTGGTAAATACCATCCTGCCCAGAAAACACATGGTGAATATCAATTACACCACTTGACTTTCCTACAGACATATAGTTTTTCTTACACTATACATGTATTTTAAGTGGCGAGGTCGGTGACAGAGAGGCATCGTTCAATTAACAGTAATTTATTTAGAGAAAACTTGAACTGACTTGTGCCTCAAAGCTCCCATTCCTATAGTTCCTGAACTTCACTCTTCCCACCTCCTCTGGGGGAGGATTCTAAATAGGACGTAAGTTCTGCCCCAGGCAAGGACTGACTTCAGAGTAAACTGACACGGGCTCTGTTTGCCGTCCTGTGGCGGTGGGTTTCTGAGTGCGCACTCTGCCCTCTAGTGGCTATAGGCATCTATGAGATGCCTTACGACACTTCACCACTTGGGCTATCTCTATTTAATTTTCTTTGTTATATATATTTTGTACTTCTTATATACAGTACTTTCATATGATATATATATATATATATATATATATATATATATATATATATATATATATATATATATATATATATATATATATATATATATATATATATATATATATATATATATATATATATATATAAGCACAAACTGTTAGCATACAGCACTAAATGGTAAGGAAGCCCATTAGTGAAACAACACAGAAAAACTAACGCTATATTTCGGATCCTAACTGGACCCCCTCTCAAGACTGAGAAGGGGTCCAGTTAGGATCCGAAATATAGCGTTATTATTTCTATGTATTGTTTCACTGCTTGGCTTCCTCACCACACACACACACACACACACACACACACACACACACACACACACACACACACACACACACACACACACACACACACACACACACACACACACACACACACACACACACACACACACACACACACACACACACACACATATATATATATATATACATATACTTCATTAGTAAAAGAAAATATGATAACTGGAATTCCTTAAGAAATGAAACTGTTAAGTGAATTCATAGTTTCAAGGAAAGATATGATACGCTCAAGTGAGAAATTTATCTTCATAGAGTTTATGGCCCAGAATATGCTGTCCTATTCTTAATCTGCTAATGGTTCTTAAGCATTTTTTTTTCCAGAAATCAGCAGCGTTGCAAATGGTCTTGCAATCAAAACAAAGCAAAAAAGTAATACCATTGGAAAACAGGAAATGCAATGGCTTTCCAAAATTCAGAAGCTAGGTTTCCAAAATTCAGAATCTAGGCACTAAAATTACTACGTTCATTTCAGACCTATTAGCAAAATACTTGAATTTTAAGATTCATGCAACTCCAGATTAAAGATTGTGATTCACCCCCCCAAAAAATTATATGTTTTCATGTTCATAAATAGTCTCCATCCATCCATTTCATTGTAATTGAGAGAACCTCTCGATACGTTTGTTAACATGTCTATTTTTCAGTTGCAATTAATTTTAACATACTCGTAAATGATGTTTAAGCCAGAACCTGTGCTGATGGTCAAATCCTGCCGTTCCTCTTTTTCCAAGTTGTGTTTCGATTTGCGCCTTTGATTTCGACTCGTATTTAACGAGATGATCTACAACGTCGCCGGTCTTAACACAGGAGAGAAATGTAGGTCACACACAAATGCAATTTAAAAAACAGGATCTAAACATAATATTGTATACTGATTGTCACACACACACACACACAGCATATGTATTTTAGCAAATGTAAGGGTAGCCTTCAGGCACATGGACAAGGAAATGTTCAGATCTATTTATGTAACCTATGTGAGGCCAAAACTCGAATATGCAGCCCCCTTTTGGAGTCCGCACTTGAAAAAGCACGTAGTTAAGCTGGAAAAAGTTCAAAGACATGCCACGAAACTGGTGACATAAATACGCAATCTCAGTTATGATGAGAGGCTGAGGGAACTAGACTTACCATTACTCGAAGCTAGAAGATAGAGGGGGGATATGGTGACAGTCTTTAAATTCCTTTATGGTTATGACAGAGTGAATAAGGATCGACATTCTGATATGGCTGGCACTAGAACTAGAGGTCATAGTTAGAAGTTTCGTAAGAAAACGCCTTTGCAGAATGTAAGGAAGTACTTTTTAAGTGTAAGAGTAGTTGATAATTGGAATTCGCTAAGCGAGGAGGTATTTAATGCTAACTCAATCCAAATTTTTAAGGATAAGTATGATTAGTATCACCAAGTACAAAATGGAACCGATCAAGAGACGGGAAGTTACGAGCTTGCGGCTTTTTCCCGTAAGCATAATTAGGTAATTACACACACACACACACATACACACACACACACACACACACACACACACACACACACACACACACACACACACACACACACACAAAAATATATATATATATATATATATATATATATTATATATATATATATATATATATATATATATATATATATATTATATATATATATATATAGCCCATACATTGACACACGTGTGTGTGTGTGTGCGTGTGTGGAGATGTACATATATGTGATACTCACAACAACTGAAGTGTAATTATGATTAATATTATGGTATCACATAGAGCCGCAACAGGTGGAGTCCTTTACGCGGATGGTGAATGGTGTTTGCAAATAGGTAGGCGGGTACACGCAAAATATGACTTGCATGCAAGTTGTGGATAGTATTATGGGAGTAATAGTATCAATTACATTATGAAGTCGAGTGTAAAGGTCGGTGATAACAGATAAGCATCTTCTCCTTTAAAGTTGTTTATTAGAGGAGACACTTATTTAATTCCTCAGAGCTCCCATTTCCTATAGTTCCTGTCACTCTCGATTCCCGCCCCCAAGGGGGAGATTGCTGACTACGGACGTAACTTTTGCCCCTGGCAAAGGCTGACTTCTGACTAAACACGGGCTCTGTTGCCAGTCCTGGTGGCGGCGGGTATAGAGTGCACTCACTGCCATCTGGCAACTATAGGCATCTATGAAATGCTGTGTGAGGCTATAGGCATCTATGATATGCCATACGACACCCTGTCTGTTAAACAAAAACACATACAGAAACAGACACACATGTATGTGTATGAAATGAATATATATATATATATATATATATATATATATATATATATATATATATATATATATATATATATATATATATATGAGTACGTGTGTGTGTATTTATGTATGTATGTATGTATATTAATGGAAAGGAAATATAAAAAACTTAAATACTAAGTATCAAAATAATTCTTAGTTCCCTCCTGCATGTCTTTCTAGAGATTTTTCCATTTTCATAATATTTACGCTATCATTCAAAGTTGAATTTTATATATATATATATATATATATATATATATATATATATATATATATATATATATATATATATATAATTATATATATATATATATATATATATATATATATATATATATAGAGAGAGAGAGAGAGAGAGAGAGAGAGAGAGAGAGAGAGAGAGAGAGAGAGAGAGAGAGAGAGAGAGAGAGAGAGCTGTATGTGTAGTCACCGTGGCTCAGGTGGTAGCGTCCGCGACTCTGAGGAGTCACATCGAGGGTTCGCGCCCCGTCACGATCTGAGGTTAGCAAGGGCATGCACTCAGGTTAAGGATTACATCTGTCAAAACAAATCTTTCGCAAGAAGGCAACCGTCCTAGCCCTTGGTAGAAAAGGGAGTCCTCGACGTAAAACCGGAACAATATATGTATGTATGCATGTATGTGTATGTGCGGGTGTGTATGTTTGCGTGTGTTCGCGCGAGCGTTAGAGATTGTCCTCCAGCTGAATTCTGGGAGCGACTGCATTATACTTAAAATTATTTGGTTACTCACAGACATGGAATTCTTTATGCGCTGAGACTAAAAAAAAAAAAAAAAAAAAAAAAAAAAAAAGCTTTATTAAAAAAAATTGATCATGCATGAAATATGTAAATTATGTCGTTTTTGCTCACTAGTCCGGGTCAAAGTGACACTTCGTAAACGATACTTTTTTCATTTTTTGTTTTACTAATTTAGTAAGTACGTCATCGCTTAGGGAATACCGTTTTCCCTGTGGTAAGTAATTTTTCTTTAAAAACCTAAATTAAGTTACCCTACTGAATTCGACAATTTGCCTCGCACCACTACTCAGTTACCCAAAAGCAGTCCAAGATTAGAGCAGTGTCCTGCACGTATCCCGTAACTGAAAAATTTGGCAACCCACATGGCAAGGGAATGAGTACTAACTACCAATAATTAGGCAATATGGGCATTTTTTTTTTCTTCTAAAAATAACTTAGAATATATGTTGTGAATTGTATTTGTTAAACGTTTAGTTTCACATCCCAAATTGGCAAAAAAATAAAAAAATAAAAAAGTCATGAAATTTGTAATGTTATGGTAGATTTGTTTTGTCAGTTAAATTAGTGCACCCTCAGTTAAAATAACGAGTTGATAATTTATCTTGATTTATCATATGTCTTCGATATTTTTTACTCCATTGCACGCGTTGGGAATACGATGGGAAATATTTACCTAAATATTTAATAAATAACAACAACAACAACAACAACAACAACAACAATAATAATAATAATAATAATAATAATAATAATAATAATAATAAGTAATAATAATAATAATAATAATAATAGCAGCGATTGTCACTCGCATATCTAAATATTTTAATTTTCTTACTTTTATTTTACTTCTCCCATGAAAAACAAAATCTTGGTTTATTACACTTTACATTTAGTCACTGACTCTCCATATAGAGGTGGACACAGATTGTGGCTGGGGAATTACGACAGATGTCCTTCCTAACGCCCTACGGCGGGCTCAATCGAGTCTGTCAACTCCCAAGTCAAGTATTCTAACCACAGCCTTCTTTCTATTTAACTTATCTAGTCACACGCCATCATTCACTTTTAGCCTGCTTTCACACCAAAGTGGCACGTCGCACGTGGCATGCCACGTGCCACTTTGGTGTGAAAGTGGCCTTAGTAAATTAAAGTAATAATTGCACTTGCCTTCGAAACATAAATATGATGAATCAGAACAACAATATCCGCAGCTGAAGAGTCCATCGTCACATGAGCAGTCACATCCACAGCAATCATCACAAGAAAGTCCATCATCAAAACAACCATCACATCCACTGCAATCGCAGCTGCAATCATCCATCTCCTCTACAAGAAAAATTGCGACTGATGCCGCACGCGAATCGCGATGTTGTCGAACTTAAGTCTTACAATTATAAATTGTTAATGGGCAACTCACGATCTTGTTATCGTCGCCCACTTTGTGTGTCGAAATCTAAAACCCACTTGTGTTTGTTATTCAGCACCGAAGTTTCATGAGTATGGTACGTTTTTCAGTTATACTCGTTGCAATCGTGTATTGCCAACAGTAATAAGATTGAAAAGAATGCTCATGATGAGAGATGGCAATTGAAACAGCTTGTTATTATTAGTAACTCAAGGAGCTATGTCGCGAGTTGCCATCTTAACAAATAACTTATTTGGCATAAGAAACGAAAGGTAACGTTCATTTTTGCACTGTATGCATTGGTTGTGGATGGGGGAGGGGATGTGAAACAACATTGTTTCCCAACGGAGATAAAGTCGAAATCAATCATGCCAAACCAATATTTACTTATAACGAAGTCTAAAACCTATTGAATTGGAATGAATTTATATTACAAGTTGGCAAACGAAACCGGTTTTTTTTTCCTATGTGCTCTTGCATATGTATTTACCCGCTACCTTATGCTACAATAATAGAACCTCAAATTGTATGATTTTGCTGTATGGACTATTACTCAATTCGAGCCAAGGCTAATATATTAGGTAAAGCAAGGTAAAGTTATTAAATTAGATGAGCAAAGCTATTGTATTATATTAGACAAGGTAAGGCTATTGTATTGGAAAGGCCAGGTAAGGCCAAGAATTACGTCAGGCTAGGAAAAGTTATTAGTCTAGATTAACATATTAGGTGAGCCAGGTATAAGGCTACTGTATTAGGTGAGCAAGGTAAAGCTGTTATATCAGACAAAGTAAGAATGTGGTGAATTAGGCAGCGCAAGCTTTTGTATTAGGTTTGGCGAGGCAATGCAATTGTATTAGGCTTGGCAAAGTAAGTTGATGCATTAGGCGACCGAGTCAAGTGATGCTATTAGATAGGTAAGGTAAGGATGTGGAAGAGTAGGTTAAAGCATGTTGTCGTATTAGATCAGCCAAGGTAATAATACTACTGTATCTGCAGGGTGAAGTAAAGCAAGGCAAAGATGACAATTAATGCAAGGTAGAGTTTAGTAGATTAGGTTTAAGTTTTTAGCCCATTATTTTTTTTTTCGATGTAAATTATGCAATAATAATTCTAAAAATTTTTTGCTTTTGTTATATGGTTCTGGTTTGATCCTCCTGAGGCTATAGGTGGCAGCAAAGTTTTATGCTTGCCTGCCTGGTCAGAAGAGGCGAAAAACCACTTGGCTATGGTGACGTGTGGAGAATTAGGAAGAGGCCCATGGCTGGTAAAACAAACTCCTATTCGATGACACACTATTTCCATTGATGCCCAAACGGGGAGGTTCTTCTTTGAAGGACCGGTAAAAATGATATGATGATGTTAATAATAATAATAAGTAATAATAATAATAATGTTAATAGCAACAACAGTTGTATTAACAATAATAATAATAACAATAGTAATGGTAGTGGTAGTAACAGTAGTAGTGGTAGTTGTTGATATTGTTTTAATTATTATTATTATTATTATTATTATTATTATTATTATTATTATTATTATTATTATTATTATTATTATTATTATTATTTATTATCATTATTATTATTATAATTATTACTGAGCCACTTTTCTTCTTCCAAAAGGCACTACAATTGCAACTATCACCAACAGTCTTTTATTGGGTAAATTATATATATATATATTGTATATATATATATATATATATATATATATATATATATATATATATATATATATATATATATATATATATATGGATGAGTAATGGATAAATACATCCTGAAGTACTAAGGATCTCAAAATTTATTTTAATTTTGTTACGTAGCCATAACCATCCACATTTACAATATACACGTGTTTCTCGTGAAATATATTCACACACAAATATATATATATATATATATATATATATATATATATATATATATATATATATATATATATATATATATATATATATATATATATATATATATATATTATATATATATATATATATATATATATATATATATATATATATATATATATATATATATATATATATATATATATATATATATGCACACACACACGCAGTATATATATCAGTAAATTTTCTTTTATACACATCTTGTTTGATATGACCGCTGTGTTGGCACTGGCAGTCTTCTTGTAAAAATATTCTAAAACTCTTACTATCATTTTTTTTATTATTGCTGATATAATTCAATAAATCGCAAAGACTAATTGGAATCTTAACATTGATTACATTTTTCTGTATATTCATAGATTTGTTTTTGTAAACTATTTCCCCTTTTACCATTCCTTCATGTTGGTCCCCTAGGGGTTAAAAGCGTGCTTCTTCACCTACTATCCTATCCAGACTTTCCTCTTCCTCTCTAACAAGACATCTCATCAAAAATTTGTTGAAGACTACTCACCCCGGGTGGAACATTTTGATGTTCTCTTTTATCTTTAGTTTCACTCCAGTTCCAGGTGATTTCACCTACGGGCCCACCAAGGCCCGTCCACCCTCATGGATGGATAACTACAACACACACGTTTCGTGCAGCTTTGTACAAAGCTATACGAAGAGTTATGATTTCGATGAGATTTTCCGATTTATTAGATAATTTCTACAATACAAAAAATGGACAGTAAAAGTTTTAGGAAAATTATACAAAACGACTGCCAATGCAAAAATAGCGGTCATATATATATATATATATATATATATATATATATATATATATATATATATATATATATATATATATATATATATATATATATATATATATATATATATATATATATATATATGGAGGAGTTATGGAGGAGTTATGAGCATAAGGCTCTTTCCTGTATGCACAATTAGATAATTACAATTGGGTATTTACACTAGATGTGTAGTTTATCAGCGTAGGTAATGGTTTATCGCGTGTTGTGGCTTCATAAGGATAATAATAACCGTTGTGTAGTACTGAGAATTTCTTGAATTGTTGCTTCGTTTTATTTAGATATATTATAAGCTTGCATCAGAAAATGCTGAATATAGTAAGACCGAGTTTGAAATAAAAAAATCTGGCCCTCCTTTATCATCGTTAGACAAGCCTTTTTTAAATTTACGTATTTGGAAACAAGCAGAGCCCCTTTTTCATGTACTTATATCTGTGGTTGTTGATGGCGCGACATCTAGCCCTTTCTCTGTTACCAGTGGTGTTCCACAGGGCTTTGTTCTTTCACCTACTCTCTTCCTTCTCTTCATCAATGATCTTCTACAATCCCAATCTTCCTCTCTTCTTCATGCCTTTGCTGATGATTCTACCCTTCACTTTTCCTCTGCCTTTTCTTCACAACCTTCATCTGTTACTCGTAATCAATCTCGTATCACTCTTTCTTCTACTCTTAACTCCGATTTGCAGAGAGTATCTGAATGGGGCACTCAAAATTTAGTTATATTCAATGCCTCCAAAACACAGTTTCTGGCTATCTCTTTATCTTCTTCTCCTCCTGATAACCCTATTGTCTTCGAAACTAATGAAATTTACCCTCATAACTCTATCAACATATTAGGAATCCATATAGCCTCTAACTTGTCTTGGAGGAATCACATAACCCAAATTCTAAATCTTCATCTAAAATATTGGGGGTTTTGTTTCGTTTTCGTCATTACTTTTCCTCATTGCAGTTACTTAAAATTTACAAAGGTCTTATCCGCCCCTGCTTAGAACACTGCTCACACATCTGGGGTGCTTCTTCCTTTACTTATCTTTTTGATAGGGTTGAATCTAAGGCAGTCAGACTCATTAATGATCCTTCTCTTACTTCTAACCTAGATTCTCTCTCTCTTCGCCGTTAGGTATCTTCCCTTTCGCTTTTCTATCGCTACTACTTCCATCGCTGCTCTGATGAGTTGGCGAGTTGCATCCCTCCTCCACTGCCGAGGCCGCGTAACACTCGCCAAGCGGCCTCATCTCACAGGTACTGTGTGGAGATTTGTAGCTCGCGGATTGGTCGGTGCAGTCCGACTGCTTCTTCCCATCTACCTCCAGACTCTGGAACTCTCTTCCTCCTTCTGTCTTTCCTAATTCTTATGACCTTTCATCCTTCAAAAAGCAGATCTATCGTCATCTCAGAGCCTACTCTTCCATATCTCTGGGTCCTCTGTACTTTGACTGTTTTTTTCTGTCTGTCGTTTTCCTTTGTGCAACATTACCTCATCTCTGCCTTGCCCTTAACCTTTTTCTTTTCCTTCTTTTTGGTATTTTCTCGTGGCCGGGCCTATATTGATGAGGGCAGTTTCTGCCTGTCCCGGTGTCACTCTCTTGAAAAAAAATAAAAAAATAATGTATTAATACCGAAAGAAATGTGGTAATTTCATGATGATACTTTTCTACATCTTTTGCAATACCTAGTGATATCTGTTTTTCTGATTTTGTTTCAAATATCAACGTTACTAAGGCCCGATTTCGTAAACAGTGTAAGTCTAGGATACCATATTGTTAGTTAGCTAGACACACACAAATAGATTTCATAAACGCATCTGACGCGGTTCTGTGTATGGCTAGGATCCCGTACGGGATCCTAGCATACACAGAACCGCGTCAGATGCGTTTATAAAATCCATTTGTGTATGTGTCTAGCTAACTAACAATATAGTATCCTAGGCTGTGTGTAACATATTTTATGCTCAGTAAGAGTGCACACATAGAGTCTAGTGTTATAGAAGAGTGAGATAAATCCTGTTCTTATATTTTGTTAGCACAGTCATTGTCATAAGATCTGATCTTTTCATCGTTATAATACCAGACGTTGAAGAAAAAAGCTGTAAGCCAGGCTGCGTCTATTAGTAGTCCAAGAATTATCCCAGCAATGTTGAATATAGTGTCCCATGCAACTGGAGGTTTCCCTGTTGGTTGTGTTTCTGGTGTGCTCCATGCAGTTACAAGCAGGTTATTGTTATCTTTAGAAGGTACGTCGTAGTTGGCCGGTTCAGGGACCTTATTAGGCAAGTCTGGACACTCTAAAGAGGCTGCAGCAAAGACGTGGTCAAAAGCAGCTCTCTGTTTGTGCTTGGCACTGTTTTCCTTTTCCCACCTGGCTCTCTTAGGCTGTACAATGGTCTGCAGCAAATAGAAGAAATAATGATGGAGGAATATTACAAATAAGCGGATCATATAATAAAAGAAAAAGATGTCGATGGCTTTAGGTTGAGCAGACGCTGGCACTGTCATGGCCACTTGGGAGAAGAGAGCAGCTATAACGATCAGACAGGAAATTGTTACCATAACACGGTCACTGGAGTGAAGAAAAAAAAAAAGTCCTGTCAGCAGTGAAAACTGGTTTCTTGACAGTGAGATATAAGTCATTGGTAATTTCATGTCAATATTATTAGTAACATTTTAAATTTTCTTGGATAGTTCTGCTTCAGCAGAATTTGAAAGCACTGAAGGCATTTTTGCATTGGGAGATAGTAACTTGCAACCTTCAGGTGCCAAAGTCCCAGATTAAGTGATATTTATGGTGGAAATACGAGTAAATAGAGAAAATCATACCAATTCTTTTTCCCATTAAAAACACCCAATTGTTTTTCAAACAGTGAAAAGTTCATGCTTTTTGTTAAAGATAAACCTGTGTGCATTATATCTTGCAAGATAGGTGGCAGTACATTGAGGACATTATGAAGCGTAGGATATCAAGAGCTTACGTTATAATGAACATGTAACTTTTTTACATCAGTATTGTATGTAAATTATTTTTTTTGAAACACCCAGTATCACGTAAGACGTTCTTAAATATTCATTAAAGAAAACAATATTTACGTGAAGTTAGTCCTGGAGAAAAAATAAGTGATGACACCAATCAATCCCAGGATAAGACACGGCATCAGTGTTGTGAGAACGTAGGAACCATAGCGTCGTTGCAGAAGAATCTTGAATGGATTAAATACGGAAGAACACACTTTAAAATATGTTTATTGGAAATAGGTTTTTCCCAGTATTTAAAGTTCGTATAAAAAAAAAATAGCGAAGCTAGAAATGTGTACAAGTCATATTGGGAAGATGAACTTTGGATCTACAGTATGAGAGACAAGTGGTGTAGCCACTTTAGGCTATGTCCACACATTCTCTCTCTCTGTTAGTTATTTTACACCTATATTATCTTACCTCTATCTTCATTTCGTACAGGTACTCCGATACGCTCCGATCTACAGTATAGCACACACGAGGGGTTGTGTATTGAGGAAGCATAAATTTCGAGGGATAAACAACAATATCCTGAAAATGAAGAATTCTTCATCAATACGAGTTCTTACCGCATACCACAGAGGTAAGTAAAATTGTGTCTATGTATTGAATGGGTTAATGATGTAATGACTCGCCTGCCGGTATCAGTGGTTTGATGTGTTAAAAACTTGTCTTCCATACTAGAGGACCTGATTCCAAACTGTTTATTTGGCCCTGCCAGCTAGGTGTATATATATATATATATATATATATATATATATATATATATATATATATATATATATATATATATATATATATATATATATATATATATATATATATATATATATATATATATATATATATATATATATATATATATATATATATATATATATATATATATATATATATATATATATATATATATATATATGCGACTAAAAGTGGACGGGGCGGGGGGACTAGGAATCCCCCCCCCTTGTACTAACTTCCTGTGAGGCATCATAGAAGAGGGAGAGTAGAGGGGAGTATAACTGCTCCCCAAACTGTTTCTTTTTGATGTCGGCTACCCCCACTTTTAAGGGGAAACAGCCTCGGTATATGTATGTATGTATATATATATATATAATATATATATATATATATATATATATATATATATATATATATATATATATATATATATATATATATATATATATATATTATATATATATATATATATATATATATATATATATATATATATATATATATATATATATATATATATATAATTGTGACACCAGGACGGGTAAAAAAAAATTAGTCTGTCCTCATCGGGCCTGGGCACGAAGAAAACATAAAGTAAATAGAAACAGGGATGGTGAGTGTTGTGAGTTGTCAGATGTGAAGGGGTAATAAGAGATGTCTAACGAATATCCAAGAATATTCGGTGTTGATGTAGGAATAGAAAAAGAACCGTAACTGAAGGAAGACTTAACATCGAACTGTCCTTGACAATCCTATTTAAGTCCAAAGGACCATTCAGCTGTAGTACCGCAACGGGCAGCTGTTGCCATAGGCCAACTTACAACAGATATGTGATATAATCAAAGCGGAACAATTTCTAAATATTAAATGAAAAATTGCTACCATGTGGTTTGTATATACACTTAGCTATCTATCTATATACATGAGCCATTTTCCCCTTATAAGGGGAGTGGCTGAGTCAAGACAAAATACCCTGACCCTTTGGGAAGATAAAATACAGAGGAGAGGATTCCCAGTCCCCTCGCTCCGCCCCATTCAATCAACTCTTACGACATGCAGGGGAACACGGAGAGAGTACTCTAACTCCCCCTCCTGGCAGATCACAAATACGAGTCATCCAAAATTTAACCATAAAAACTTTAAGTAAAGCATACATTAGCCATAAAGCTAAATTATTTATTCTCTCTCTCTCTCTCTCTCTCTCTCTCTCTCTCTCTCTCTCTCTCTCTCTCTCTCTCTCTCTCTCTCTCTCTCTCTCTCTCTCTCTCTCTCTCTCTCTCTCTCTCTCTATTATATTCAAAACTTTCTTAAGAATTTTTAAAGACATCACGGTTTTTTATTTTTCCTTATATTACACAATATCTGTATTCAAATTCGTATGGAAAAATCAGGAAAACTAGGTTTTCCATTTTTCCCATAAGATACTACACAATCTATCTATTTTATATCCTCAGGATAAATTTTTCAGAAAACCCTACTTTTATATTCATTAGTTATTACACAATACTTATGTTCTATATCTAAAGAAAATTTCAAGAAATTTATTTTCTATTTTTTCCTAAATTTATTATACAATTTCTCTATTCAAAACTCTCTGGAGATATTTTTAAGAAAATCTGATTTTAGATATACGGTGTATTCCATTTCGCCTCCTCCCTCTCCTCGTAGCAGATCGAATTCAATGATACGCCTCGTAAAATATTTGTAATAAAAAGTATGGGCATGATGGGATTTATAAGTTCTCTCAGTAAAAGAGAGAGAGAGATTCTCTCAGTAAAAGAGAGAGAGAGAGAGAGAGAGAGAGAGAGAGAGAGAGAGAGAGAGAGAGAGAGAGAGAGAGAGAGAGAGAGAGAGAGAGAGAAATGTGAACATTCCTGAGATGCTGAATGAGCGAATGTGAAGTAAGATATAATGCATTCTCAAATATATATATATTATATATATATATATATATATATATATATATATATATATATATATATATATATATATATATATATATATATATATATATATATAAACTACATTATCATGTGATAAAAGTGTCCTGGAGTTCAAGAAAAGATGTGGAGTGATTCTCACAGCAAGTTAAAAAAATCTGCTGTTGCAAGACCAGTAAAGTTATGCAACGCTAGTGACGCAATATTACATTTCCCAATACCTAGAATTAGTATATTTTCCTAAAGATCAGAACGCCTTCATGCCCCCCATGATATTACAAGATGGATTTTTTTCCTCCTATTTTCACAATAAAACAATTGGGTGTGCATCATCACTAACACATACATACACACGCATATTATTATTTTTTGCAATAAGAGGAATGAAGACAGCATTTTTGCCATTCGGTAAGCTTTGTATCGCGAAGATACTGTTCCATCACTCACCTCATGCAACTAATGGTGTATGAAAGCAAGCAAAATGGGACTGACAGGAACTACACACAAGGTGGGAATCATCCTCTCCTGATTCTGGCGAATACAAGCTGTACGAGACTCCTGTATGGAAGCTTGGCACTATTCAGAAAGTCTATTTAAGAAAATTAGAGACCTAATGTGGAACCTACTGTTCCATGGGCTGAGGCAGGAGAATAGGTACATATCTGACAATGTTTAAGATCTTCATCTTAAAAGTGAATGACTAAAAAAAATGGATGAAATATTAGATGGTGCCCAAGTGGAGGGGTATGACGTGGATAATTTATCAAAGTAAGAAAATTATAACGAAATTTGATGCCATTTCCGAGGTCTTCTTGGCATTACTCAAGGGAATTCCAATGAGTAAACTCTCCCCTATAAAAATTAAAGGATAGAACAAAAAAAATCGAATGCTGCAACAGTATAAGGCGACACTTAAAAATTTCTATTTAGCATATATGGACAATTGCTTAATACTTTTAGGGTGATTGTACAATTAAAAATACCTCTAGGTCACCTTGTAAAGCGAATAATTTAGAAAAAGACCTCCTTAAGATGTATAAGCACATCAAACACAACGTGTATTTAAGGATAAACCCAGAATAGCCAATAAGGTAGGTAACTCCTATTATTAAATAATTAAAGAAAATATGACTAGAAGAGGCACGTAAGTCGCACGTGGCACATAGGACGTGTCACGCCACTTCTGTGTGAAAGGTTTCATATAATTCCAGATGTTTGTTTTCAGCTGGCGTGCCACGTGGCATGCCACGTGCGACGTGCCACTTTGGTGTGAAAGCGGCCTTACACTTGCATTAAAATACGCTGAGTACTCCCCTCTGGGCTTAATATAGAGCTTTACTTGGCATCTATGCATGTCGAAAGGATACATGTCTAAGTTGAACTCGCAGTCGAAGGAGAATGTGAATTCCTCGGAGCTTATCAGGTAAGCGTGTTCATCAGCTTGATATTCGTATCCTGCGCGGAAAGGAATACAATGATATGTCATTAGTACTTGCTAAGGGGGGTTTACACGGTCAAACGGTTCGTCGAACGCGGTTCGACAGACAAGTGTTGGAAGTGATGTTCGAACGTGTGAACGGGGTATTTGGTTGTCGAACACGGAACGTGTTCGACAACCAAATACCCCGTTCACACGGTCGAACATCACTTCAAACACTTGTCTGTCGAACCGCGTTCGACGAACCGTTTGACCGTGTAAACCCCCCTTTATATAGGAGGAGGACTAAGGGAGGGGGAGAGAAAAGTTAAATTGATATAGAGTGAAAGAGAAATATTATATATATATAAAAATGCAGACTGAGGGAAATAAAGAGAAAGGATTAGAGGGAAGCAGGAGAGAAAAACTGATATGAAAATTTTTTTTAAGGATGTTTTATTAAGGGAATTGGGATCTAGTAAAAATATTACCCCTTAACAATGGGTTTTCTTCACCTGGACAATTTAGGTTATGAGAAGTTACATTAATGCATAATAGACATATTATAACATTTAATCAGATGATTGACTGAAAAATAGTCGGTATTAACTGATAAGAAGGATTATTATTATTAGTGGACAATAGGAGAACTTATCCCTACTTGATCTGGAAATTGCATGCATCTGTCAACAGTTTTAAGTTTCTTGAAAATCGGTGAACAGCTAAAATCAATATTTTTTCGTTTTTTTTTTTTTCATCAGACCTAGTAATTTATTTTAGTATTTTCCATTGTAATCGTCACTTTTAAAAGCTAAGTACCTCACAAATTCCATTCTGCTATGACTAGAAACTTATAGCTTCGATAATGATAATAAAAGAGAAAGGAATAATACAAAATCAATAAAAGGAGTAAGTTCGCATAGGAGTAAAGGTGTGAGTAGCAAAAATACACAAAAAAAATACGATAGAAAAGCTTCAATTTGCATAAAATTCAACTTAAATTTGCAGATACAGTTAAAAAAAAACTAAAAAATTAATCGTTACATTATGACAAAACGTATGTCCCTT